>JAATLQ010028456.1:5266-17890 GCA_013421005.1 Heliconius erato x Heliconius himera | reverse complement strand
TGGCGGCAAGGGCGCCCCCCGCTGGACTCATGCCTACACTTGCGGCCGTAAACGGAGCGTTGAATTATATAAAATTTATATTTTCTCAAAAAGTATACGTTCAAATTACATGCTATAAAAGACAAAGCATTTCTTCATAAAAAATCCTCGATGATGGAATAACTTTCGCTCGTAAGTTTCAATATCTTTATCAAATAAAAAACGTTGAAATATCACCTTGCAATTTTCAATTATTTTTTTATCACAAAATATCTTATTGTGACTTATTTATAAGAGATAGATATATCGTACCACGGTCTTTTTTTAGAACTAATAAAATAGAACATTTCTTCCACACAATGTACTGATATATGTTTTACTACAAGCTTCGATGGCGTTCATTATTATAGTTATTTCGCTATTTAAGACTAACTAATACGTACACCATAATATTACATCATCATCGGACCAGTAGATCCAGAGATCTTAACGTTTAAACAAACAAACAAACTCTTCCACTTTATTATATTAGTATAGATAAAAGCCGAAAATTATCTTTATTAAATTTCCTTGATGTTGAAGTAACTTTCGAAGGTAAGTTTTAAATATAAATGTGTTTCAATCAAATTTCAATAGTATAGATAAACATTAAATAAAAAGTAGCGGGCATGTCCCGCAGGACCAAACTTTACACCACGCCAAGAAAAGAATAAGAAGATAAACAAATAAATAAATAAAAAGAAGAAGAGAACCAAAGTGTAGTTTAAATTAATTATAAACAGAAAATAATTACATAAAAATTAACAATATTTCGTAAATGTATGAAAAATTTTGCCCATTCGCGTCGGTCATACTATGCCGCCCGAAGGCTAGGTCATTTCGAATCAGTGACATCTTCTTAATTATTTATTAGAATGTTATACAATAAACTATAATTTCAATCTAGATAAAATGATAAAAGTGACTATTATAATTATGTTCATAAGGATGAATATCAAGCAAGCAAGTTCATTTTGGGTGACGTTTTGCTTAGCAACGGTTGGTTGTTATTAACATGGCAGAATAAATTGCATGTCAAATTAGAAGGTATTTTAATATATTTAGAATATATACGTAATGTAATGTTATATAGCCTATAGCACTTCTGAAGAATCCAGCTTTCATACAAAACAAAAACAAAGTAAATCCGACCAGTAGATCCAGAGATCTTAGCGTTTAAACAAACAAACAAACTCTTCCGCTTTATTATATTAGTATAGACTAGTATAGGTATATAGCTAATTTATTATGGCCACAGTGTGTTATGAATCGATGCCTACTCAGTGGAATGATATATTTAATATTTTCATTATTTTGCTCTGGTATCGAGGTAAAGCGCGGCGTTAAGTTCCGCTACTCATTCAATCAATACCCCATGTAACGGATTGTTATTGTGGTTTTCATTGGTATACAGTTTTATCCTTATGAAATTTGGCAATATTAGATGGGTTAGATGTCGGATAAATTATATTATACCATCGAGTCAGTTATATTGAGGCTCCCTAAAAAAAAGGTAAAAAAAACCTTGTGACAAAACTGAATAGTTGCTGATGTAATCCTAGGCGTGACTTATTTGTTTTGGTCTCACGTTGTATCTCGCATGTATCAGGGTAGGCAGAGGAAACCTAAGTGTTAAGACACTCCGTTTCTCACTTTCCGCTGAATTTTTCGAGGTATTGCTTATTGAGTGACGGAACGGGTCGGGCCTTGGTGCCATTGATAAATAACAATTCATTCCCCTGAGTGGTGATCGAACCCACAATCGTCGCTTTACAGTCACGCCCCTGTGCCGCTGCGCCACGACGGCTTCATTAATTATTTTTATTTATCCAATATATATTTGGTACCACATTTAGATAACAACATACACGCACAAGGACGACAACAACCGCTGGACCATAAAGCCGTACAACCGCGAGCGCGTGGAGGGCGCGGCGCCGGTGCGCAGCGGCGAGCTCGTGCGCCTCACGCACGCCGCCACCGCGCGCAACCTGCACGCGCACCGCGAGCGCGCGCCGCTCACCGCCAAGTTCATGCAGGTCACCGGCTACGGAGAGGTGAATACTGACTGTTTAATTATAATTAACTTAATCAGCTTCACGCTGTATCCAGCGCACAGCAGGGTAAGCAGAGGGAACTTAGTGTTAAGACACTCTGTTCCCCACTTTCTGCCGGATTCTGGAGGCATTGCGTGTTGAGTGGCAGAACTCAACGCCGCGCTTTGCCTCGATACCAGAGCGAAGAAATGGAAATACACATTTAAGTAAATATTTCATCTTCTCGAGTGGGGATCGAACCCACAACCAGTCGGTTTTTCAGTCACACATTTTGTGCCGCTGCGCCACGACTGATTAATTATATTTAACTTAATATAATTAAATTATTTAAATGATATTCAATTGTTGGAAAGTAATAATTTAATCGTAAGCTTGTATTTAACATTTTGTTATGTTAAATAAGTGGGGTACGGAGTGCCTTAACAATAGGTTCCCTGTTGCTACCCTGCTGAGTGCTGAGGATACAGCGTGAAGCTGATATATAAACTATGAAGATATAAAAAATATTCTTAATTTTTAGGACGGCGTTGGAGATGCCAATGATGTATGGAAGATAATTGTATCGGGTGGTAAGGACGGCGATGAGATACAGACCGTACGCAGTAAACTGATGTTCGTTCATTATTTACAGGTAAATATGTATTTTTGATAAGTTATTATGATTTATTGTTAAAAAATTTCTTAACTTAACTAAACTGTTTTCAATCATTAACATCTTTGTTTTTTTTGCTTACTATATTTATTTTGAATAGATCTTAAAAATGTCAAAAAAGGAATCTGAGGACATTTGTGGCACAGGCGTACAAACGCGACAGATTGTGAATTTGCGCTCGGAGAAGTGTTTTTTTTTTATTTCCTCACTCTGGTAAGGCAAAGGGTGGCGTTGAGTTCCGTCACTCTACACGCAATGCTGTCAGAATTTGGCGGAAAGTGAACGGAATAAGTGGAGAACAGATTCGTCTTAATAGGAGATGGAGTATCTTAACTCTAAGTTCTCAAGTTCTCTACTCTCCCGCCTACCCTGCTACATGCGGAATACAGCGTGAAGCTAAAAAAACTGAAATAAGTTTACTAAATCCCATTGTCCATGTTGAAACTAATAATAAATTTTAAATCAAAAATAATATTTAAAATTTTACAGGCGTGTGCTCTAACAACGACCGGCAAACAATTGCCTAAATGGGGTTTTGAACAACAAGAAATCGCGTGTAATCCTAATTTGAGAGACAAAAACGCACTTTGGAACGTGGAGGATAATATTTTTGACCAATGTAAGAGTAATTTTAAAATAACATAAGTTAAATCTTATTAAATGTAGAATAAAATTTAAAAAAATGTTTAAAACTCTAAACTAGTTCCTTTTTTAAATATTAATATCTGTTCCAGTGCCAAAGGTAAGTTTCGAATCGTACGCGTCAGGTTTCCTAGAGCGGCTGTTTGAGTCCCACGCGGTGATGTTACAAGGCAACGCGGGGCTCAAGCCCAAGGAGGGAGAAGTCACGTCTCAGCCGTGGCAGTGGCCGATTAACTATAGGGTAAGTTGTATATTATATTATGTGCAGAGTATAGAGAAATTGACACTAAGTTTTTTCTGTCTGTTTCTGTCTGCCTGCTCATATATTTTTCTAGCATACGTTTCTTCTTAGAATTTAGATGGATGGATATTTGCAGAGAGATTTGAGTTGTGTTTGGTTCAGGGACCTAGATTTGGACCTATATTTTTAATATAAGCATTTCTCCGAATGGCAATCGAATCCACAAATCTAGCGTAAGACAGTACTGACATATGAAGATATATATGTTTTACGAGATTTACTAAGTTAGCTTGTGGTACTATCAATTAAGTTGTATGCTCATTATTTTAGGTAACTATTCAAGTAGAAAGTTTAAAAAAATATATTTTGAAAGTGAAACAAGGATGGAATTATATTTACTGACTAGACTTAATTGAATTCGTTTAGTGTTTATTACTACGTTTGTTTATTTTTGCATAAGTATATACAAGCTACTTCACAAAGTCACAAGTATTTGTTATTTTTCTACTATATTAGATGGCCCCACTAATACTGTTGTAAAATTTTATTAATAATCTACTATTTTATTAACTTTAGGGTCAGTTCTTCTCTGGCAGCGCGCACAGGATCTACTTGCTAGGGAACCCTATAGTGTGGTGGGCCAACCTCGCCTTCCTCGTGATATTCATCATAGTGTTCATTGTCAATTCCATTAGAGATAAACGCGCTGAAGCGTTTGGAAGGCCTGTTGAAGGTAAAAATACATAGAAATTTTATTTATTCATATTATTTATGATGAAAACTAATAAAATATTACTATGGGAACCACCGCTGGTGTTAAGACTTTCCCCACTTTCTGCCGAATTGAGTGGCAAAACTAAACACCGCGCTTTGCCTTGTTTCTAGAGCGAAAAAAAAATATCGTCATATTTCCCACGAGTCTAAATCGAACCCGCAACCGTCGCGTGTACAGTCACACGCTTGTGCCACAGCACCACGAACGACTCAAATATTAAAGTTACATTTTAATCAAACAACCATACTAATTGATATAAGTATTATTTCGGTCGCTATAATGTCATTTGTATATTCTTTACTATAAATGGCTATAAAGGTTAATCAACACTGTGTTTTTATCCGCCAGTGTCGCCTGAAAGCCGTCGTTTGCTAAACGCAGCAGGCTGGAGCTGTATGGGATGGACGCTCCACTATGTGCCATTCTGGGCAATGGGCAGAGTGCTTTACTTCCATCATTACTTCCCCGCCCTTGTGTTTAGTTCCATGTTGACTGGTTTGTTGCTTTCTTGTATTCTTTTATTTAAAATCAAATTAGCTTCACGCTATATCCCGCATACAACAGGGCAAGCAGAGGGCAGCTAGTGTTAATACACCCCTTTCCCTACTTTTTCGAGGCTCAAATCGTTTTAGTTTCTTTATTTCCACGCCACACGCCACTCAATAAGCGATGTATGCATTCCAGCAGAGAAAGGAGTGCCTTGACATTCTGCCTAACCTGCTATGTGCTCGAAAACCTATAGATTTTTTTGCTATAATTTTAAAATACATTATTTGCTTATTACGCAAGATTTCAATAAAAAAAATCAGCTTCATGCTGTATCCCGCACACAGCAGGGTAGGCAGAAGGAACCGTTCCTCACTTTCTGCCGAATTCTGGAGGCATTGCGTGTTGAGTGGCAGAACTCAACGCCGCGCTTTGCCTCGGCCCCAGAGCGAAGATATGGAAATATACATTTAAGTAAATATTTCATCTCCTCGGGTAGTGATCGAACCCACAGCCAGTCGGTTTTACAGTCACACTCAGTGCTCGGCTCGGTCTCGTCGAAAGAATGGCATAAAAGATTTATTCAAAAACACAGTATCAAAGATACTGGAAGAAGGTCACATAAAAAGCATGAGGACCCTTCCCAGGGTTTTTTCTTAATGTATGAAGAGGTTGATGACAGTGGACGAGGCGAATGAGTATGTAGAGACCGTAGCGTTGGCATTCCCTTCTCTCTGACTATCCCACTAGGACGCTATACAGCGTTAAGCTAAGTTAAGTTTATTTCCACAAATCTCAATGTGTTTAGTTACATATCTAACCATATTTATATAATTACAGGTATATTAACAGTTTACTTACTGCGAAGCATTAAGAGCTACCTAAGCAATGAATTAGGAAACACCGTGTACCAGTGTATAATGGGTTTGATTATTTCTACGACTATCTACAGTTTTTACTTGTTTTCACCATTGGCTTACGGCATGACCGGCCCGCTAGCGAGTGAGCCCAACTCCACCATGACTGGACTGAAGTGGCTCGATTCTTGGGAGTTCTAAATAAAAATTATGTATAATGTACTATATAGCACGTGCTTATACGTCGCTCTCAAGTCCGAGATCGATCTTAAGATACCGTTTTCATTTCTAGATATATATAATATTTTATGAATGTAAGCGGCATCTGAAAGATCTATCTCAGAGTTGAGAGCAGTTTATAAATACGGCCCTAAGAAGGTGGTGTAGTTCGTTTTTCATTTTATTTTAACAAAATTAATATGAAGAAGCCGTCGAGGCGCAGTGGTACAGCGTTTTATTATGAAGGTAACGGTGGTGGATTCAATCTTCACTAGAGGGACTGCATTATTTGGAAGTGAAAATAATTGATTCCCTCGAGGAAAACCTCAAGGTTCGGAGTTGAGTTCTACTAAGTCTCAGACGCACAATGTCTCGAAAATTGAGCGGAAAGCGGGAAACGGAATGTTACTTAAAGTAAAACAAAATAATTAATGTAACCAATACAAAATGCGTTACTTTTTGTTTGTTGGACATAAGAAGAAATTAACTACACCATTTTTCTTTTTTTATTTGACATAATATTGAAATAATACTCTATAATATTAATAATTGTACTCTATTCACGAATTCATGAAATAGAAGGTAAACAAATCAAAAAAAAGGTTATTTTATGGGTCACGATTGATGCAGCTTAATCTTCTATATATATATAAAAGGACTTGTGCTGACTGACTGAGGTAAGACGCACGCAGAGCCGTAACCGCTGTGCGTAAAAATGTGAAATTTGGACAGATGTTTATTTTCATAATGTTATGTTGGTATTGGTATGTTCAGATTATATCCGTCATTTTTAGTATCGGTCACACTCTCTTATGAACAGTTTTGTTGAGATTCCGTTGTTGGTGAGAGAACACCAAACTCTTTCTCTTTCTCTCTTTGGTGTTCTTATGGGGCTTTTTGTGTTAAGTTTCTTGTTTAAGTAAGTTTAAAATTGTTGTTTTTTTTTGTTTCTGTTATATTGTTTTTTTTTTTTATATTTTGAATCACGAAGACCTAATTAAAGAGAAATTAAAAAGTTACATAGTTAGAAAGTTAAGCTAAGTTAGAAACAGGATTTCATTGTTTACATTTTATCTCATGCCAAAATGGATAGAGTATAGTGTAAATTGAAATTAAGCACAAAATGTTGTACTTTACTTTATTGTAAAATAAAATATTTTTATATAAGAATTAAATTCCGTCCATTTTAAATATCTAATAACAGTAAATAATTTAGAATTTAATTACAATAATATATACCTAAAGGTTTAAGTTTTAATAAATTATTATTTTTATAAATATTAGCGTTTTATTATTTTACTTCCACATTATACATATGGGGCCGTTCTAGTATTACGTAAGCACTGTAGGGGGCGGGGGGTCTTGGGTTTGCTTATTTTTGACGTGTTCAGTGAAATATTTTTAAGAGGATTGCTTATTTTTGATGACATAGGAGAGGGGGGGGGGGGGGTTGAATTATTAATCATCACGTGTGCAGTTTATTTTTGTATTGTTATTCGATTCATTAATTTCCGAGTGACATTTTATAACATCAGTAATATCGATAATCGGACATAGATTAGACTTTGCCTCCATATCGTCGTTTAATTCACAGTCTGTAGGGATTACTTCGAAGTCGATAGTATTATATACTGTCTCTTGTTTCGATACGTTAGTGATGTTCGAAATAATATAGTAACGAAAATCTTTGATTTCTTTAAGGTATTCGTTTAGGCTAGCTCTAGCTAGTTTCCTATTCTCTGGTGTAGTGAGATCCTCGAGTGCATCAGTTTCTGTGCTTATCTGTAAACAAATGTGTAATAACTTGGTTACCTACTAAAATTTAAAAGATATACTTAGTATATTTTAAAGATAGATTCTTATCAAGGCGCAACGCGACAGGTCGTGAGCTCGATTCCCACGCGAAATATATAATAATTTTTTTTTTCTTCGCTGAGGTATCGAAACGGCGAAATTCCGCAGAAAATGGAGAGAATAGAATCTTAACACTAGGTTCCATCTGTCTATTATGCTGTATGCGAAATAATGCGTGAAGCTAAAAAAATATCTTATAAGGTGAAGACGTGTTTATTTTCTGTATTCAAGAATCTAGTTCCTGAATTTAAAACCACAACCAGGTATCACTTATTCTCTTAGTGTGCTCAATGGAAACTCCATAACTATAGTAATGAACCTTATACCTACTTACCGAAACACAACAAAAAAAAAATAAAGTCGCTAAAGAAATTGACATCGCTGATTTTCTTAGCAAATTGCACGTCACAGACATTGGTTGGTTAATATCGAATTTAAATTGAAATACTATATATATTATATATATACTTATATATTGAATTCTAATCTATATTTTCTTGTCCAATATAAAATTATATATTGTGAAACGAAGTTTAATATACCTAACAGCATTAAGGCATTAAATTACATATTGACTCCATTGTAGCGCAATCTCGGACTTTAGACGGTTGTACACGTTCTATGCATCTCCACTCGGGAGATACTTTTTTATTGTAAAATTATTAATATTATGTCGTTTCGGGAAAACGAATTGCTACAGAGACCTTCCATAGCGTTTAAATTAATATTGTATAAATAAGCAGAAAACGGAGAACAAAGTGTCTCGCTTGATTCTCTCTGTCTACCACGATAAATACTTATACAAAAAATGTTCAGAGTTAAAATAATCATAGGCGCTGTTAGATATATTTTTTACATGTTTATTATTAAATTTAAAAAGAAATTTAACCACCCGGATTGGTCACCTATTTGTAAAAATATTTAAAACATTTTAAAAAAAATCTACTTTTCTCTGCATTCCGCACACAGCAGGGTAGGCAGAGGGAACCTAGTGTTAAGACACTTCGTCCCCCACTTTCTGCCGAATAAATACAATATAATAAATTTTAATAAATATTTAATTTTCTTGAGTGGGGATCAAACCCATGCCTAATCAGTGGTATGTATTTTAAGTTTGCCACTGCAACAATTTAAAGTATGTGTAAAAAAATAATAACAAGTAAAGCTTATTACACTGTTTAAGAATATTTACAGGATAAAGATATATAGAATTAATGTCTATTGAATGTCATGCAGGATAGCTGCCAGCTTATGTAATAATTAAATTAAATAAAATTACACCATTGACATTGAAAAGAGTTTTGTTGAGTTTCCTGCGGCACTTCTCAGCAAAACTGCCTTCCGAATCGGTGGTAGCTTTTTTACTTATATATTCATTCAATGATTCAAAAGTGTTTATGATATTTTAAATGAAAATAATTTAACCGGATTAATCGCGTATATTTAAGATTTTACATTTTGGTAGCACCCACAGCAGAGAGACAGCCGGCACTTCTACCGTATGTGAAGGGGGTTAAGACAGGATTGGCAACATCTTAAGAAGAGCTTCCATAAAAACTATATTCAAGCCTAACAAGAAAGTGAGCCAATTCTTGAGACCAGTAAAAAGTAATATTCCTTTACAGAGTGCAGGTGTATACCAACTAGACTGTGACTGTGGCTTATCATACATCGTTCAAACAAAGAGAAGCAAGTGTTAGGATGAAGGAACACGATATCAAGAATGGGCATGTATCGAAGTCAGCTGTGTGTGAGCATACTGTGGACGGGTTTTGTCCATTACATTAGGTTTGATAAACCCCAAATCCTCGCTAAGGAAAACAGATACATTCCTAGAATGATCCGCGAGGCTATTGAAATACAAATTTCAATACAGAGGATGGCTGGAAGCTCTCTACCACCTGGGACCCACTCATAAAATCATTGAAGTCGCAAGCCCACCGTACCAGAGGACAAGATACTATCAGCTCATTCTGCAGGAATCCAGGGCAATACGCGAGGCAATTAAGAAATCTTTGGGGGTAGTTTGATATAATAATTATGTCAACTGACAGACGAATGCCACCTCAGTCTACCCGTGACCACGGACTACTGCAAAGTGTTCGAAACGTGGGGTTTCCAAAATGTAAAATCTTAAATATACGCGATTACTCCGGTTAAATTAGTTTCATTTATAATGTATAATAACCGTGAAAATAAAAGAACTTATTAGTGCTTATGATAGTCTATTTCAATAAAGAATAGATTGAATTTGAGGGGCAGTTACAGTCACTGCTGGCCCTCAACATATCTTGAAATCTTTTTCACATTTTTTTTGAAATCATCTAGGTAAGTTATTGAAATGAGCTCGTGAACAAATTTAATTAACTTGTAACTTTTTGTTATGCACTGTATTTTGACTAGACTGATATTTGATACTATTTATATAATAAATAAAAATGTAAATCATGAAATCAATTTATATTACAGCGATAACAAAAACCACTGCTGAATAAAATGATGAAATAAATTTCATAAACAAAAAAGTGATGAAGGCTTGTTACATTTAAAAATAACATGAAGCGAGTAAAAATCAAAAGAATAATTGATACGCGGCACTCCATTACTGTGCGGTTCCATAGGAACTACCTTCCACGCGCCATGCAACTATGGAATGGCATACCTGCAGTGGTGTTTCCAGGTCGATACGACATGAGCAACTTCAAAAAGCGCGTCTGTCTCCACCTTAAAATCCGGCAACGCACCTGTAGCTACTGTGGTCTTACACAGTATCGCGGGCGACGGTGATCACTTACCATCGGATGACCCATACGCTTGATTGCCTTTTCCATAACAAAATAAAAAACCAGGCAAGCACGAGTCGGGCTCGCCCACCGAAGATTCTGTAAAAAATTTTGAGATCTCGAACTTTTTCTGATATTCGCCTTCGAATATCTCTATATATAATAAGACAGTAAAAATATTGTCTGTACATTTAGTAATTTTGACTGAACCCATTTCAGTTAAAAATAATAATAGAAAGCAAAATTTTTTTTTGAATTTCTTGTCTGGCTGTCTATCTGTCTGTCGATATGTATGTCCGCATTTTTCTCTGAAAGTACTGGATCGATTTACTCAAAAGGTTTACCAATTGCTTTGTTTTAACTCAACTTAACTACTAAAGTTTGGTTCATCAAAATTGGTTCATTAAAAAAAAATATTGTCATTTGAATGAACTCAAGGCGCGCACTCGTATAACATTCGCAGGCAAACTGTTGCCTGCGAATGTTATATAGCAATCGCGCTGGTAAGATTCCTGGCTAAAGAACGCACACAAGCAGAAAAAGCGGATCTTATTCGCGCACCCTGACGATCAACGAATCTCAGGGACTTACATACGATTCTGTAGTAATCATTCACTACTAACTAAGGCCAGTAAGAACACCCTACACCGCATCAGTATGCATCGTCAGTGTAGTCATTGACGCCGAGGAAGACGCTATCGGCAGTTCATTCGCCGGGCAAAGGTTCCGTGACTGATATAGTAGAACATAACATTAAAATGTCTATTTCCTATCAATATTACGTAACCAACTAACTGCATCGCAATGAACATGATCAACGACCACAAAACTCGAATATTGACAAAAAGGAACGCTGACCATTCAATATATGGGTAGTTCTACAAACTAAGGACGAAAATGGATCTGTTTTCGGCCTGATATTTTTTATACATTTTAGTCGCGGAATTTATTCTAATAACACGAGTGTAACGTCCTTTAATATATACTAAGCGAAACAGTCAAAATATTTGATAGTTTTAGATTTATGGCTGTTTAAATAAAATTAAAGCGCAGGAAACTGAGTATGTCGCCAGGTAACCGAGAGAAACTACAAAAAAATATTAAAATCAACATTTATTTATTATATTAGCTTTTTTATATGAATTTGCATTGAAAACTAATAAAATTTTACTTTAAACATGGCTTGGATACTTACACCTAAACAGTTTTGAACGGGAACTTACTCATCAAATGATCGTTGAGCATTATATTTATTAACGTTATTCTAAATCACAGTATGTAAAATCTCTTTTAAAGATAAATTAACAACATTAATGTACGAAATCTACGACTAGACATTCAGTCTCAAATAATAAATTTGACAGTATCGTTACAATAATTCTTTGAAAGTCATTTTTTTGTAATCACAGTCCGCTAAACATCCAGAGAATTTAAATAATGTAGATTTGCCTTTAATACATCCATCTTGTGCCCAATTATGACATACTAGACACTGGACCCAGTCATTTCCTGTCATATCTTCACTGTAGAGAATTCCACAAATAAGGCACTCGCAATTATTAAACTCATAGTTATTATTTTTATTTTTGATTATCAGCATCTTCTACTTTTCTTCTTTGTTGTATTAATGTCTCTTGTGATAGATCTGGGAAAAGGATAGTAGGGTCAATTTGCAAAAGGCATGGTAGCTAAAACCTCTGGGTTTTCCAAATTTAACGTAAGATCACTTGCAACACTTACATCATCACGCTGATCGGTTGAGTTTTTGTAATTATGTTGATAATATACAGACTTGTACTTCCAATCTGCTGTGAAACCTCCATTTCATAGACGTCATCAAAAATTTGCCTTGATTTTGCAGCATATGGTGCCCCTTTGGTTCTCAATTAGACAGGATCCTGAGACCAGGTTCCTGAGAATTTTTGCCTAATATTTAAAAAAACACGTGAATTCTAACATTCAACCAAAATTACGCCTTGCTAAGCCTCCGTGTTACCAAATTACGCACTAAAACGCTATAATTACACATATATTTCTTTA
>JAATLQ010028453.1:0-28947 GCA_013421005.1 Heliconius erato x Heliconius himera | reverse complement strand
CTTGGATATATTTTTGATATTAGTAAATCAAAGTTAGGATCTGGCCTTAGAGATCTTTTCGATACAAGTTTTTTACGACAAGTTGGGCATTCTTTGTTTCCAGAACGTAGAGCTGTTATAATACAGTCAGAACAAAACCTGTGTAAGCATTCTTTTGTGGTCATAGTCTTTTTTAGCATATCCAAGCATATTGGGCACATCAATTCACTGTGTAAGCTTCGTGGGGATACAGCTATTTCTGTGGCGTCTGTAATAACTTCTTGAGGAGTCCGATGAAGTTCATATAGCGATAGCTCCCATGTTTTGTTTTGAGATGGTTCTGTCGAAGACATTGTGGTTTACGCATAAACTTCGACAAGCTTACAAAATAATAAACATTTTACTGAATTGACAATCCAAAACCGCTTTCGCCATACTAGCACAGACAATAAATGTGTTTGCTCACAATTATAGATAACGCATGAACGTGGATAATGGTATAAAAACAGATTAAAATTTGAATTAGATGCATCAGTGTCACTAACTTATTATTATTATTGCTGTCTATTTTACATATTGTGCGTTAAAAGTAACGTTTTAATTTTATAACTTATATCATAAAATATTGTTTTCTTATACATAAAATAAATGACTATTTAAAAAAAAAAGATATTTAAATAGCAATTAGCACAAAAGCGATACCTATATTGTTGCCAAGTAAATTTAGTTATAAAACATTTATCTGAATTAAAAGCCTTATTAAAATATACGTATTAATACTCTAGCAAAGTGAATATACAAGCTAAAATACAAATATGTAATAATAATGAAGAAAAAAAATTCAATAGGTATATTTCATTTTATTATTTATAAAATTATGTATTATTAACACTATGTTGGTTAGTGTTTAATATTATAATAACAAAATAATTATCGTTTCTTGGTTCTCATGGTGTAGACCGGTCCAGAGCCCTGAGATTGCTGAACGGGAATTAAAAATGTGGTTCCACTACCCTGGTTTTGATTATTTTGATTATTATTTGCTGGAATATAAATCACATTTCCTTGATTCGGCTTTGTCATCACTACTTGATTTCCGTTCGTCATAGGTTGGCCAACTGATACAAAAGTCTGTCCGTTTTGACCATTCTGTGGCATAACTTGACCTGGCTGACTAACCATGATTGTCTGTTGACCTTGTTGTGGTTGAGACATTACGTATGTCTGCTGTGGGTTAGGTTGGCTGACATAAATTGGCTGTTGGTTTCCTTGTTGATTAGCAACGTTTGGTTGCTGATTGACATAGACCGTCGCTGGTTGTTGATTTGGCTGCTGAACTATAATGCCTTGTTGATTAGGCTGCTGAACTATAATGCCTTGTTGGTTTGGCTGTTGAGCTACAAGAACTGTTTGCTGAGGCTGCTGTTGACTGACTATCATTGGCTGTCCCTGAGCTGGTACTTGATGGACAATAAAAGATGGCTGATTTGGTTGTTGCGCAACTAATATTTGATTTGGTTGTTGGTTCACGTAAAGTGGTTGTTGGTTTTGGGGTTGCGCTTGGAACATAACTTGTCCAGGCTGGCTGACCATAACTTGTTGTGGTTGACTTTGACTAACCATAACTTGTGGTGGTTGACTTTGACTAACCATAACTTGTGGTGGTTGGCTTTGACTAACCATAACTTGTGGTGGTTGGCTTTGGCCAACCATAACTTGTGGTGGTTGGCTTTGGCTAACCATAACTTGTGGTGGTTGGCCTTGGCTAACCATTACTTGTGGTTGTTGATTTTGACTTACTACAACTTGTTGTGGCTGACTCTGACTAACCATAACTTGTTGTGGTTGACTCTGACTAACCATAACTTGTTGTGGTTGATTTTGACTAACCATAACTTGTTGTGGTTGATTTTGACTAACCATAACTTGTTGTGGTTGACTCTGGACGAGGATGGCTTGCGGTTGGTTTTGGACCATTGGTTGGCTTTGCTGATTAGATTGCTGGGGCTGCATCACTTGTTGGGGCTGAGCGGGCTGTTGGTTAACAACGACCTGTTGTTGGTTTCCTTGTTGGCTCGGTGAGCTGGTTTGTTGATTGACTATAACAGAGGGCTGTGATGCTTGCTGTTCAATTTGTTGACTTGATGGATTAACTTTCAAACTTGATTGATCTTGTTTTGATGCATCGTCAGGATTTTGCATTCGATTCGACAGTTGGTTGGCGTTCATTTGATTTTGGAGATTTTTAAACGTGTCAGCAGGTATGAATACTCCCGATACAATATCTTTGGGCTGTGTGTCCGGCGTGGGTAATCCATTTGCTGAGAGCATAATGGCGGACAGCATAGTAATCTGAAATATATATAAAAATATTAATGAAAAATATATATTAACCGGATCAAACACTGGGTTTAATCCTGTTCTTCATGACATAAAATATCAGTCTTAAAATATTTAGAATAAAGAAACATTTACTAAATAATTTTATATAATTTACATTTATATGATATTTGAAAAAAGTAGTAAGAGTATGTACCACAAGTCGGGAGTCCATGTTTGTAATCCAAGCAATTTCTTACGAATGAAAATTGAATAGAAAATCACTATTTTATATTGGAGATATTAATGAGATCATTATTTAATAGTTCCGTTACAAAGTTCCCAAATTCGATGGAAAACCTAATTTGTGGTTGCCGCAATCATTAAAGCGATTAAGTGTTCGTTGGAGATAGTTAGGATAATAACTATGCAAGAAACAATTAAAAATAGACTTCATTATATCTAAAATTAATCATGCATTTGGTTTTTTTAAAATTCATTAGATATTTTTAGAATATTCGAATTTCATCACCATCAGTACAAGATTTGTAGTTTAGGTTTATGCATAACTTTTTTAGATAATAATTAAAAACGTATATTCTTTTTTTTCTACTATTACGTCTGTTTAGTGTGCGTGTGATTATTTTGATTAATAAAAAAAATTATTTACTTTTTATTTAATAATATTTTTTTAATAATGAAATGTTATATATTGTTAAATATTTTTTTAACGTGTGGTAATTTTATTTAAGTTTAATCAAATACATATAGGTTTATGTAAACAACACCTAAATTCTGTGTTTATTAGAAAAAAAATGGAATACATTTTAACGAAGATTACTTACTATACATATATGTACAACACTACTCTTTAATTTCTAACTTTCTACTTCAGAGTTGTCAGAATAATATTTTTACTACATTCATCTGAACATAGTTTCTTTTTCTTATAGTTTTTTTCATAAATCAATTTATCTATAGTTTTTTTTATCAAGAAGTTCCTCACATTACCAAGGTTCCATTCAATGAGTTTATAATAAGTTGAGGCCAGTGGTGGTGCAGTGGCACGAGGTGTGACTGTAAAATCGACTGGTTGTGGGTTCGATTCCCACTCGAGGAGATGAAATATTTACTTAAATTTATATTTCCATTTCTTCGCTCTGGTGTCGAGGTTAAGCGCGGCGTTGAGTTCTGCCACTCAACACGCAATGCCTCCAGAATTCGGCAGAAAGTGGGGAACGGAGTTTCTTAACACTAGGTTCCCTCTGCCTATCCTGCTGTGTGCGGGATACAGCGTGAAGCTAAAAAAAAATCCTCACACTACCAAAGTTCCACTCAATGAGTTTATAATAAGTGTATTTTTAAATTAAATAGATAAATACAAATTAAAACTTTGGAAATTTACATTTTGGAACGTTGCAGAATCAACTCACGTTTATTGGGTACGTATCCTTTTGGATATAGAAGTGGCTCGAGCATTTGTTCTAGCCAATTAAAATTCCGCCAAGGAAAGATTTGCATACAATTGTTAGAACTTCAGTTGTTAGCTTCTCCGTCGATGTAATTGTGTCGCAGTTTGCAAATGTCTGCTTAAAAGCGATGTTTATAGGTTCGAATTTCATTTAGGGAAAAAATGTTTTAATAATATAGACGCTTTCTCCATTTGGACTAGAAAGACTCATAAGTTTCTACTACCTATATTGTTTTCCGTACATTGCAATGTTTTTTTATCGACAGAAAACAGGGTGATATTTTTCAATTGAATTATTAGATTAATTTGGTTTATTCGCTAGGTAAAGCACTGACTTTAGAAAGTTATAATTAATTAAAATAAAATAAATAAATTAGCTTCACGCTGTGTGTTTGTTATTTACAGAAAAAAATATATATATCGATTGTAGCATTAAAACCAAATCATTTTAACAACGGCTTTCAATTTTTCTAGACAAAATTGGCAATAAATACTTATAGATATATGCATGAACATTTGCATGATAATAATATGTTAACTAACAAATCCATATATGTAGGTACTTATAAGAAGATATCAGATTAAGAAAAAAACCGGACAAGTGCGTGTTGAGCTCGTCCACCGAGAGTTCCGTACAAAATTTGAGCTTTTACTGAAATTGAATCTTAGCTTAGCCAGAGCCCTTTCATCTGATACCGCACTTGGACTAGTGGCTTTAATACCAAATGATGCCCCTTTTTTAAGGCTATTATTTTTTATCACAAATGTATAGTTTTCAGTTTTTTTCCCGAACTAGTACTACATGTAGATGCTAGCTGCCAAATTTCATAATACTAAGTAAACCGGAAGAACCCTATTAATTTTGATTCCCGTTATAGTGTCGAATTACGCGTTTTTTGCGATATCTTTTTTTTTAAGTAAATGTAGTAATAATATTTTTTCAAGAAATCATGGGGCCGTAGATCTGAGTATATGGTTTGTATTTCAACTCGATATCTCGAGGCTTTTCTGAAATAAAGACTCTTGACACGCAGACAGACAGAAAGACGGACAACAAAGTGATCTTATAAGGGTTCTTTTATTACTTAAAAGGTACGGAACCCTAAAAAATGGAAAAACAGTATCTTGCAATATAAAGTGCATAAAATAACAATTAATAAAAGATTTGCACGTGGTAGACAAGTACATGATTTTTTTATCACGCTATTTCGTACACGAAATACTTTAAAGAATTTCAGTTTTGGTGAAACTGTATATGATTTGCCAATTTATTTGTTTAATAAAAAAACGTTGAAAGGCAGTAGAGGATGTATGGTGCATACATTAGTGTTTAGTTAACAACGAACACGGGGACGCTTTTTTTAGCGTCACACTGTATCCCGCACCCAGCAGGGCATACAGGTAGAGGGAACCTTTTGTTAAGACACGTATGTATGAAAATGAGATCTCGAATATGCTAGACGTGACAATATTTTATCTATTTAATTAATTTCTGGAGACCAGCCGGGGTGTGTGGTGCACAAACGTCACGGCATGTCAGGATGTGGAGTCGATTCACAATCGAGGAAATAACATTTTTAATATTTTCATATTCAGAAGCGTCTTAATGGGAACGGACACTCCGTTCCCATTAAGAACACTACGCTTACTGTTCCTCTGCCTTTGCACAGTTCGGGATACAGAGTGCGCTAAAAATATAAATAAGTATATAGATATGTAGCTACTTATTTAAAATTACTCTAGATACATTTAATCTAAATCTAAATATGCCACGTACTGGATTGAATTTAGTACAGATCTGATTGCAGATGCTGTCCAGTAATGATGTAAATTATCTGACATTGCATTTCTCTCGGTCCACATTAGATATACTCACGTCCAAATCTATGAAATTATTGAGTTATCTTATTAGTTGTAATTCTACGGCAAAGTAAATTTAGATCAGTAAGTATAAGTAGATAAAGAAATTGTAAAATAGAATTGTTATTTGCTGTATACGTATTACAATTAATTTATTTATTAGTAGTTAACATATATTTAAAATTTTCAGGGCTAACAAAAAAAAATAGTAAAATTTCTGGAATGGGCACAAGACTGTTTTGGGGTGCCAACTCCAGACGGCCCAACTGGCCACCCCTATTTATATATCCTTGATTTCGTCATTCCGACATACAAGTAATTGGAATATTTTTAAACATTTTTAAAGTGTTATTCCACACTTAAGAAAGAAAAATACTTATTTCGAAAACGTATCAAAATTTGAACGCAGCGGGACTCGAACCCGTGCCTCCTGGAAACCGACCAGGCGCTCTGACCCCTAAGCCATGCGTTCTCGCCAAGCTACGCCGAAACTTTTATACGCTTGTTACAACTTATTTATGTTGTTAGCATCTCTGTAGGGAGATTTTTACAAATTTCCGCTACCCAAAGATAATTACTAAGAATTATCGTTTGGCAAGAGAGAAACTATTTTTTAAATATTTTTAAACATTTTTAAAGTGTTATTCCACACTTAGGAAAGAAAAATACTTATTTAGAAAACGTATAAAAATTTGAACGCAGCGGGACCAGAACCCGCGCCTCCTGGAAACCGACCAGGCGCTCTGACCACTAAGCCATGCGTTCTCGCCAAGCTACGTCGAAACTCGGGTTTCTAAATAAGTAAGTAATTGGAATATTTTGTTCTCACGGAGGTTATAAAAGTAGCTAAATAATTATTCTTAAGGACCTATATACTTAATATTTGTGAATTTAGTAAAACCTATAAATTTAAATGATTTCAATTTGAGGCCAGTCGTGGCGCAGCGGCACGATGTGTGACTGTAAAACCAACTGGTTGTGGGTTCGATCCCCACTCGAGGAAATGAAATATTTACTTAAATTTATATTTTCATTTTCTTCGCTCTGGTGTCGAGACTAAGCGCGGCGTTGAGTTCTGCCACTCAACACGCAATGCTTCCAGAATTCGGCAGAAAGTGGGGAACGGAGTGCCTGAACACTAGGTTCCCTCTGCCTACCCTGCTGTGTGCGGGATACAACGTGAAGCTGATTTTTTTTTATAAGACTAAAGATTTTTAAAATTTGTATACACTTACGATTGCATACATTTTAACTTTTAAAACGTATTTAAAATTAAATTCTAAAGTTAAAATCCGAAATCCGAATCCATTAAATTAAAGATTTAAGATATAGTAAGAATTTTGTTTTTATATTTAACCTAACTACATTATAAACGATAGTTCTTTCCAAAATTATCCTATCCGCTTATATAAGCTATTACACTATCCGCCAAATTCTGGAAGCATTGTCTGTTGAGTCGTGAGTGGCGGTCAACGCCGCGATTTTCCTCCAGAATGATCAAATGCATATTAAATATTATTAATTTAGGGCCTACTTGATTGACTGATTATCCCGTTTTGATTCGATTTATAGATTAATTTTAATTTTTTTTTAGAATCTCATTTAATACTATTTTTAACGATTAGCTAATTGCTTAGTAATGCCTGCATTTTATCGAATATTTGATTTATTTTGTCTTCAAATTACCTCAACAATATTTATTATCTACAGTAAATATTATACTTACATAATACTATTTAATTTAAAAAAAACTTTTTAAAGATCAAGAATAGTTCTTTGTTTTTTTTATTATTTTAATTATCATATCCAGAGGCCAGTCGTGGCGCAAGGGCTCAAAGTGTGACTGTAAAATCGATTGGTTATGGGTTCGATCCCCTCTCGAGGAAATGATATATTTATTTACATTTATATTTTCATTTGTTGAGCTCCGCCATTCAACACGCAATGCTTCCAGAACTCAAAATTCAGCGGAAAGTGGGGAACCTAAACTAACATATAGAAAAAACAATCAAAATTTTTTTTGTAAATTTGTATGTTCTCGTAGGTATACTCGATACAACATGTAGCTATTATGGACTATTGGTCACTAAACACTAGATTAGTGACCAATAGTGACCGGTGACTAACCTGAACCTTTACTAACATGACTGGAACTATAAAAATGAAACAAAGTCAACATCAGATCAAATAAAGATTAATAAATATTTTGCATGTAATAATAAATCAGCTTCACGCTGTATCCCGCACACAGCAGGATAGGCAGAAGGAACCTAGTGTTAAGACACTCCGTTCCCCACTTTCTGCCAAATTCTGGAGCAATTGCGTGTTGAGTGGCAGAACTCAACGCCGCGCTTAGCCTCGACACCAGAGCGAAGAAATGGAAATATAAATTTAAGTAAATATATCATCTCCTCGAGTGGGGCTCGAACCCACAACCAGTCGGTTTTACAGTCATACTTCATGCCGCTGCGTCACGACTGGCCTCACTACTACTGCATGTAATAATGCAATTTAAATATACATTAAGATGATAAATGTTGAAAAAAAGGTGTTCATTATGATAATTGATAAAAGTCGCACAGATTTATTATTCTTTACACAGAATATGAAAGTATTTGTTTAGTTTCTTTTTAAATTTCATGCTTTTTACACTCACTTTTAACATTTTTGTATTTATTATATTTAACATTAATCATTCGTCGCGGTTGCATTTCTTTTTGTTATATTAATTAGGTCTTTTGAGGCCAGTCGTGGCGCAGCGGCACAAAATGTGACTGTAAAACCGACTGGTTGTGGGTTCGATCGGCACTCGAAGAGATGAAATATTTACTTAAATTTATATTTCCATTTCCTCTCTCTGGTGCCGAGGCAAAGCGCGGCGTTGAGTTCTGTCACTCAACACGCAATGCCTCCAGAATCCGGAATGTGGGAACGGAGTGTCTTAACACTAGGTTCCCTCTGCTTACCCTGCTGTGTGCGGGATACAGCGTGAAGCTGGTAATTAGTTCTTTTATAGGTATAAAGAGTACGGCAGATAAAAATCTATTATTTTATTTTGAAGGAACAGCTTCCATTTTCCTTTTCTCTTCCATTTCCATTTTCTATCTTTACTATTTCTTATTATAAATACGTTTTTTTATAAAAGGATTGGACGTTCTAATTAATGTAGAGCTGTATTAATAATTTATTGTATAAATACCGCATCGTCGTCGGCGTAATTGTTTAGTATATAATTAATAAGAACACGAAATATGGAATTATGGATAGATATGTAAAATTAATAACTTATTATTAATTTTAAGAATCTTTGTAAGAATCGATTTTCAACGATGTCTCGTTGAATTATTATCTGGTGTCGAGGCAAAATGGCGTCGTTGAGTTCCCCCACTTAACTAGAATTCGACTAAAAATGGAGAAAAGAGTGACTTAACACTACATGCCTACCCTACTTCGTGCGGGATACAGCGTTAAGTTAATTTATTATTATTTATTTTTACATTATAAAAGAAATTACAACTATTATTATTATTATTGTATATAGATGGTGCCTTTACTTCTTCTGCTTAGTAAGCAGGACGTTACTTCATTCGAGCTTTCTTCGCAGTTTGGAGAGACGCCAGTGGCAATTTGGACCATTGAGCTTTGAATTGAGAACACTAAGCGAAGTTGGCGTAGTTTGTATATCAAATTAAAATCAAGTGTGATTCCCAATACTTTCTACACTATTCTCTATTTATTTCTACTCTCCGTTTTGCGCCTCAATTCGATATTAATGTCTGAACTGAATGAATGAATAAAATATTATTATTTGTTTGAACCCATAACTTACGTGTTCTGTTCCGTCACGATGGCCTCTTCAGACAAAATGAATCCAAAGGTAATCACATACATTAAACAAACTTGGGCTTTAAAAAAAACGTTTTCTAAGAATCTTTATTATAATTGAAAACATTAAAAACCTTATAATTAAACACAATAAGAAAACCGAACATACATTTTAAAAATTAATTACTTTGTTACTTTATTTGGCTAGTTATAGAATTATTAATTATATAAATCATGTGGACATGTTACTGACGGAGAAATAGGATCTAACTATGTTTTAAAAATAAAAATAAATCAGCTTCACGTAGTATCCCGCACACAGCAGGGTATGCAGAGAGAATCTAGTGTAAGACACTCCGTTCCCCACTTTCTGCCGAATTCTGGAGGCACTGCGTGATAAGTGGCAGAAATCAACGCCGCGCTTTTGCCTCGACACCAGAGCGAAGAAATGGAAATATAAATTTAAGTAAATACTTCATCTCCTCGAGTGGGGATCGAACCCACAACCAGTCGGTTTTACAGTCACACTTTGTGCCGCTGCGCCACGACTGACCTCAATATTAATATTTTTTGATTGTATTTTTTGTGTTGGTACATTGTATACCTGCTGCATGCGGGATATAGCGTGAAGCTGATTTAATTTTTATTTTTTTTAATTTTACATATTAATCTATAATGCACTTATGTCCACTTAAGTCATCGTAAAAATTATGGATAACATCGTGATTCTACTGTATGTACAAAATATATTACTTTTGTTGGTTCAAAGTTGTTCTTTAATAAATTGTATTTAGCTTTAACAAAGAAAGGAACGCAAAATCTATTTTTGTAGAAATTAAAATAAACTATAATGGTATAGAATCTGGTTCTATCATAATTCTTTGGGTAGAAATATAGTTTTGGAAATGAATACCATACATTTTTAAACTAAATCTAAGTTTCCAAATCAAAATGTGATTACTCTGAAAATATCACTTGCAGTATTACTCATCGCTTCATCGGATGTTTTATCTAAACTTCACCACAGAGCGGAGTACTTGTGTTCGTTTATTATCAAGGTGGCCCATCTAAAGTGTTGGGTGGAGAAAAGAAGAAGTGGAGTGGATACCGCAGTAGAGAAAGATACCGCAGTGGAGACAGAAACATCTATTTTTTTTTAAATTTCTAATATGAGGAGTGTCTCGTGAACTTGTACAAAGAGATTCATAAAAATCGACTGCAATAATAAATCCACGGTTCACCCCCTTCTTACGCTAATGGGTAAAAAATGTCTGGAATCTCAACTCAACTATAACGAAATAACAGTAACAAGATAGAAACAGTATTTGTTCATATCTTTTAAAGGTTTTGTGGAATTAGTTAATATCGATATTGATAATATCAACAAATGTGTCTGTAAGATATATACGAATACCTTAGAGAAGACAACTAGGCTGTATAAGGGTGTAGCTGTATCTATTCAGCCTGCTGATAAATCCGCCACTCCGAGTAATCAATATCTCCAAATTTTTAGGTCTCTTCGTCACTCAACAATTGATAGTTTTTGTTGTCAATTAAGTACTTTGTTTTTCATAAATAGGTTAGAAAAGAATGCAGAAAGTAAAAAGTCACGTTCTCAGTTGCTAACAGTCCTTACCATGAGAAAATAAAAAAATATGTATTGATTGGATCTTACCGTTAAAAGTCGATTGTGTATTATGTATTGGTGAATTTAAATCTTAAAACACCTATAGTTAAATCTTAAGACCGAGTAGTAAAAAAAACAATATAATAAAAAATCTATTGTGATATAAATAGAATTAATTATTTAACTTTTACTTGAGGCCGTCGTGGCGCAGAGCATAAAGATGAGACTGTAACGGGACGGCTGTGGGTTCGATCCCCATTCGAGGGAATGTATTATTAATTATTATTATCTGGCACCAAACTCGACGTTGAGTTCTGCCACACAAAATAAAAAGCTTAAAAAAAAAACAGCGGAATATGGAGTGTCTTAACACTAGGTTCTCTCTGCCTACCCTGCTATATGCGGTATACAGCGTGAAGCTGAAAAGAAAACATTTAAACAAAATGTATTCAATAAGTACAAGGACTAAAAGTAAAAATAGATCCATAATCTTTTTAATAATAGATATAGCCAGCAAAACATCTTATGGCGCCTATAACCATTTTTTATTACAAAAAAATAAAAGAAACGACATCATAATATAAATAGAATCGATCAATAATATTATTTATAATTATAGATTCTGTAAATTAATAATTCCACGTCTATTACATACACTCTCACTGCGTACAGTCCAAACCACAACTTGTTCCATCGAATAACAAACCAACCATGCAAAATTAGTTTATATACAGGAATTATTGTAATTGAAAACGGCATCCAGCGTGAAATAAAGTAGTTTGATATATAAAGTCGTTAGTATTCTCTTTAAAGGCCTATGACACGAACCCCGGTTCATTATCTCTCACGGTTCGATAGCCACTCTCAATACATGCTCGTCGTTCGTTACTTACAAGCAATGCGTACAATAATACAAATAAAATGATGCATTCTGAATTTTTTTGATCGTTTTTCATTTATTTTATAATATCTTATTTTTTTATATACACTTTTGGTAAATTAATGATATAAATTAAATATATACCTATATAATGATAAAAATTAAATATATAACTAAACACGCAATACCTCGAAGGATTCGGTGGTAAATGGGAAACGGAGTGACTTAACAGTAAGTTCCCTATGCCTTGCTGTATGTTTAATACAGCGTGAAACTGTATTGATTTTGATTTTAATTAAAACTACCCTTATACTTAACTACTCGTTAATCACAATATCGCTAAAATTGTTTGACCTATGATAAGAGCCAGGAAAAATATTATAAATATCCACACGAGTAAAACGTTTTAATTACAAAGATTCAGAATTACTATGTAAAAATATATTTTAAATAAAAAATATATATTACCGCCAAACGAGATAGAAAGTAACGGTGAAGAATATTTTTATACTGCTGTATATTTTGTTCAAGTAAACCGTGCAATAAGTAGGCGGGTCGCCATTATTTTGTAAAAGTAAATCATAAAAAGACGAAAGACTTTAATTAATATTTGACACTTCAATTTGAAACTAGTCTGCATAAATTAGTTTAATAAGTTTGACGAAGCGAGAAGACAAAACCATTTTAGATACAAAATATGCCCCGGTAACCCACTTTGACAGATCGATGACATTGACATAAGAAGTAGGCGAACTTAATCCTTAATATTAATTTTATATTTTTTTACGACTGTACATGCAATGACGCATTGCGCTACAGCTTTTAAAAGATACGATAAAAATGGCGGTGACATAAAAAATGAAAAAAAAAAAATCTGTCCAGCGAATTGAAACATTATTTACACCGTCACTTTTGTAAAATGAAATATCGTAAATGTAAAACACCGTTAATATAATAATTTAAATAAAAATACTTATATGGATTTCCGAACGAGGTGTGCGTTTATGAAATAAAATGAACACAAGTTATTTATGTGAACTGTTGTTTTTATTGACAGTAATAAAGTTTTGCTATTTTATATTTATAGTCTTATATTTTTAGGCAAAAAAACTTGACATCTATCTATTCTTAATTTTTCGCCAATTGTAAACACTTTCTAGACACGAATCAATATGAATTTTGTTCCAGGTCTGGGATAGCTATCTATTTGACAATTACGAATTTGCAAAAAAATATAATAATTTTGCGAATCATTTAAAAAAAATATGACGATAGCTTACGCATAGCTTAGCTTCACACTGTATCCCGCACGCAGTAGGGTAGGCAGAGGGAACTTAGTGTTAAGACACTCTGTTCCCTATTTTCTGCCGAATTCTGGAGGCATTGCGTGTTGAGTGGCAGAACTCAACGCCGCGTTTAGCCTCGACACCAGAGCGAAGAAATGGAAATATAAATTTAAGTAAATATTTCATCTCCTCGAGTGGGGATCGAACCCACAACCAGTCGGTTTTACAGTCACACTTCGTGCCGCCACGACTAGCCTCCTTACTGTCATGCACTTGTAAAATTTATATAATTAATTTACATTTACAACGACGACGATTTTATAAAACAAAGTTATTATTAAATGTAGTTTTTGTATTGATTTACATATATTCCACGTATTTGCTTAAAGTTATATAAATCGTACTTAAAGTATATTTGATCTAAAAAAAAGTAGTATGGCAATACAAGTTTTTATTGCAATTCCACAGTTTTAATGCATTTAATTTAAAAATTTTGTTTTATTTAATCATTCCTCTCTTACAGCCGTTTTTATTCGAAACGGCCACGCAAGTATCAATATCACTATACGATTGATCACGTTTCGAGTTATTTATTTATATGCAATTTTAAGCTTTACAATTGAGTTAATAAAGGCTACAAAAGTTCTGAGCGTTTCATACAAAAAGCTCCAATATTAACAAAAAGCTGTCGAGGCTTAAACAGATACAGCAATCAGCAGCGATTCGTCGCGCACATGAATCTTTATAGGCTTATATCGATTTTATATCATATTTAAAATAAAATATCGATTTTACATCAGTATTACCTACGTCTATCTCGAATTTATATTACGTGAGGAGATTTCAGCAGATTATATTTCTTTTTATTTTCGTGGTTATTTAAGTTGTAATAAATCGATTTTTCTACTTACAAACTCAAATGTTTATCGACGTTGAGTTACGCCACTCAACACGCAATGCCTTCAGAACTCGGCAGAAAATGGTGAACGGTGTGTCTTAACACTAGGTTCCCTCTGCCTACCCTGCTGTGTACGGGATACAGCGTGAAGCTGATTTATTTATTACCAAATGTTTATATTCGCCATATATCTTATTTTTTATTTTACAAACATATTTAAATACTATTTTTTTAAAAAATATATATTGAAGAGCTTGATATATTTATTTTTTAACTATAGTACCTACAAATTATAATGAACATCTTAATATTTGCGTCTTAGCGATAAAATTTGCATTAACTAAATAACTCGGTCACTTTGATATGCTAACAGCTTTTTCTCATATTAAAATACTTAAAGCGATAGCACTTATACTTGCACTATATACATAACTTGAACATATGTATTGTAACGAAGCAAAAAATAGTATAGTTAGTATGTCAAACTTCTAAAATTAGCAATATTTTTTCGATATATGACACAATTTTACTTTAAAAAAAATCCTATATTATATATTTTTTTTAGCTTAACGTTGTTTTCAGCAGACAGCAATAGCCAGGAGGAAAGTAGTGCCACATCATTCCCACTTTCCGCCGAATTTTGGAGTCAATGAGTGTTGTATCGCGGAACTCAACGCCGCGCTTTACATCGGTACCAGAGCGAGTAAATGAAAATATTAAATATTTTATTCGAGTGGGAGTCGAACTCACAAGTAAGGAATGTATATATAATATTGTTTTACATATCATTTATATATATCACTTTCACGCTGTATTCCGCACACTGCAGGGTAGGCAGAGGGAATCTAGTGTTAAGGCACTCCGTTCCCCACTTTCTGCCGGATTCTGGAGGCATTGCATTGCGCTGCGCCACGACTGGCCTCTGGACTGGAGATTGTTTTATAATTTTCAAAATAACTTTTTTGGACTTTTTATATGTTAGATTATAATAATAATTTCATGATAACTATAGATGAGCGTATAATAAGATTATCGCCATTGATAAAGCAGTATAGATGTTGCCTACTATAGGTTTGTATTATTTCGTAATTGGTATGCGCCGAGCATTGGAGAGTATAAGAGAGAATTAGTTAATAGATCACTTCCCAAGGAATTTCGATGGAAAAAACGTAACGGTAGCTCCTCGACTAGCGACGTTTTTAGAGGTACTGCTATTTTGGCCTGTTTGGATATGCATTGTAGGTAATAGACTGGTTTTTGAGTGTTTACTCTGTTTTCGGTAAATATCTATGAATAACGAAGTCGTTAAAGATCGTGATTATGTCTTAGTTAAAACGCGGGGCTTAGTAGTAAACTATTCAATTTAAAAATCACTTATACTAGACATATAATATAGAAAATATATATTTTATTTTTCCATTTATTATTTAATTTTTGCTTTTCCCCTATGTAGCATGGCAAACAGAAGGAACCTAGTTTGAAGCTCCCCCATTCCCCACCTTTCGCGGAGTTTTCTATGTATTGCGTGTTGAGTAGCGGAACTCTACCTCACGCTTTGACATGTGCCCAGAACGAAAAAATGAAAATATTAATACAATAAATTCATTTCCCCAAATGGGAATCGAACTCACATCCGTCGTGTTTACACTCACACACTTGTGCCACTGTGCTAAGAATTATAAATTTAAAATTATTGTATAAAACAACTTTCCATTATCACGGCCTTTCCTGGCATAAATTTTATAAGCGTTTTCTAAAATTAATCTCCAAGAAATAGATATTTTCTTTACAATTATAAAAACCAATGTGAACATGTTTCACAAGTCATTATCAATGTTGCCATGTTTGTTCAATTATCTCGTAAATACTTTTCTTTTCGACTTAACTACTTATATAAAAGTATTTATAGCTTGTACAAGTTTTCTCAAAACATGATTTATAATAGAGAATCATTTAGCTTTTTGCATAATATTTATGTATGTCTTAACACAAGGTTCCCTCTGCCTATCCTGCTGTGTGCGGGATACAGCGTGAAGTTGATTTTTATTTATGTATGTATGTGAGTATGGTGCATTTGGTAATTTCAAAAGGCGCGTATTTCTCTTACGTAGATGACTTATAAAAATACTTAAAACAAATATATATAAATACGTAGTGTTATATTAAATCACCTTCAGGCTGTATCCCGCACACAGCAGGGTACGCAGAGGGAACCTAGTAACGTTCCCCATTTTCCGCCGAATTCTGGAGGCATTGCGTGTTGAGTGTTGAAACTCAACGCTGCGCTTTACCTCGACACCAGTGCGAAGAAATGAAAATATAAATTAAAATAAATATTACGTTTCCTCGAGTGGGGATCGAACCCACAACCAGTCGCGTTTATAGTCACACACTTGTGCCACGACTGGCCTCAAAAAAGAATACATTCCGTATTGTAATTGAGAACGGATTAGCTAACTATAAATCACATTTTCTCGTATATTTAATACTTTAAAATATGGAGAAGGGCACGTAAGTCAAGTTTTTCGCCTCTCTGCGCCGGATATCATTAGGCACGAATGTAAACTTTCATCTTTTTCTATCAACATGTTTCTATTACTTGCCCT
This sequence comes from Heliconius erato x Heliconius himera, assembly GCA_013421005.1. Lineage (NCBI taxonomy): Eukaryota > Metazoa > Arthropoda > Insecta > Lepidoptera > Nymphalidae > Heliconius > Heliconius erato x Heliconius himera. Next base: position 12,196 of record JAATLQ010028453.1, on the reverse strand, counting down.
CGTTAGACTGATTTGTTGCATCCAGGGTCTACCGCGCTGTCATTCATTGCACATTGTATGTTTCAATTATTTCTTTATATATTTTTACACGATACATTGTATACACGATATATATATATATATATATATATATATATATATATATATATATATATATATATATATATATATATATATATATATATATATATATATATATATATATATATATATAGAAATTAAATAAATAAATCAGCTTCACGCTATATCAGTATACAGCAGGGTAAGCAGTGGGAACCTAGACAGTCCATTCTCCACTTTCCACCGAACTTTTAGCCATTGCTTTTTGAGTGGCGAAACTCAACGCCAGTCTTTTTGCCTTGGTGCCAAACGAAGAGCTAAGAAATTAAAACATTAAGAAATAATAATTTATTCCCTCGAGTGGGGATCGCACTCACAACCGTCGCCTTACAGTCAGTCACACCCTTGTGCCACTGTACTACGACGGCCTCCAGTTATACATTATTTGTATATATACTAACTAAACGTATTATGTAATTTCCTTACACCGCTCTTCCTGCAAACCGAAGCAACCGGTCCTGAACATCTCAATGGTCTATAAAAACAAGAATGCATTGCCAATATGGAACCTGCGACCTACAGCGGAGATAATGTCAATCACGTGTCATAAGTGAGTAGTACAGCATTCATCGTTACATCACTTCCATATTGAAAAGTAATCGTCGTTTTCTTTTTTGGATAAGGCACGATAATTTTATTTATATGATGCATTCCTTTACACTTATAGAGGCGTGTACTTTTTGTTGTTGGTGAAAAATTGGTTAATAATAATATATATTTTTTTAATTTAATACCTACTTGCATGTAGTATACGCTATTTGTTTTAAAGAGGTCCATTGAGGCCAGTCGTGGCGCAGGGACGTTAGTGTGTGACTGTAATCGTGACTGATTCTGAGTTCGATCTTAACTTGAGGAAATGAATTATTATTATTTAGCTTCACGCTGTATCCCGCACACAGCAGGGTAGGCAGAGGGAACCTAGTGTTAAGACACTCCGTTCCCCACTTTCTGCCGAATTCTGGAGGCATTGCGTGTTGAGTGGCAGAACTCAACGCTGCGCTTAACCTCGATACCAGAGCGAAGAAATGGAAATATAAATTTAAGTAAATATAATGAAATGAATTATTATTTAAATTTATATATTTATTTCTTCGCTCTGGTGTCGAAACAAAGCGCAGCGTTCAGTTCCGCCACTCAACACTCAATGCCTCACTAGGTTACTGATTTTAAAGTGTTATGTCAGACGTCTTGGATATCAAAAATGAGAAATTAAGTCACTGTATCAGGTCCAAGCAAATTAAATGGACTAAATTCAACTTTACAAAATTAATTTAGTTACTAAAATATCAAATTACTTTCAGAACATAATGAAACTATTCACTAGAAATTTTAAAAAAAGTTTTTTACTAATAAAATCACTCTACATTGAGATGAGAATAGATTTTAGTGACTTTTGTTCTAAATAAAAAAAGTGTTTCAAAGCTACACTTTTCCTCTCTATATTAAACTGTGCTAATGTTCATATAATAGCCGAAATAAATCGTTTAGCTTAAATATCATGATGGCTACTCGTAGTAATCATTTTTTATTAAATTGCTATAATTCTTTAAAGCTAATGTTGTTGGCCAAATTGTTTTAATACCTATGAATTATATAGTGTTTTATTACACTCTATTTTTTTTTAAGCTTCACGCTGTATCTCGCATACAGCAGGGTAGGCAGAGGAAACCTAGTGTTAAGACACTCCGTTCCCCCTTTTCTGCCGAATTTTTGGAGGCATTGCGTATTGAGTGGCAGAACTCAACGCCGCGCTTTGCCTCAACACCAGAGCGATGAAATGGAAATATAAATTTAAGTAAATATTTCATCTCCTCGAGTGGGGATCGAACCCACCACCAGTCGATTTTGCAGTCACACCTCGTGCCGCTGCGCCACGACCGGCCTCAATTACAATGTTACAAAATTTACAATTTATGGTTTATTTTTTGCTACAGAACTGAGTAGTCTAGCTGTTATAATATACATATTAAATATAATTATAAAGCCCACTGATAAAAAAACTACTTATTATATATACTACACAAAATCTTACTAATTACTTTAAATCAAATTTCTAGTCGTTTTAGACACGTTTTTAGAATCAGCTTTTTCATCATTTTAGCTTTTTTTTATTTTTTTAAATCAAATTTCTAGACACGTGTCTAGAGATTTGATTTAAAAAAATAAAAAAAGCTAAAATTTTGTATAGTTTCATATGTAGTTCTGGTGGGCTATATCATTTTATTTAATATCAATATTATATAATAGTTAAACTAATCTGTTGAAGATATATAATTCAATAGCTGGAAATAGCATTTATTTCCAGCCAAGGAAATTTTCAGCTTATTTTAAATAATTTATGTACAATGTGTGTATAATTAATATGGTTATTTATGTGGAGGTCACGACCACCAGTTCTAAGTATTAGTATTATATGAGATGAAGGGTAACTAATTAGTAAGGGTAACACATTAGAATGTAAACAATTTTAAAATATTTAAATAATAATAATCAATATCATATAAAATATATTGAACTTGTAATATTACAAAATCGTGAGCTTAAAATGTTTTAAATTTTTTTTTTTCCCCACAAGTGTTGCCAGTTGTAATTTTTTATTTAAGGTGCGTCCAATACCTTTGACCTAAATACCGATGCGTCGCTGATTATGAACCGGTGTACGTCATTGTAGAGCCTAAGGATGGATGCATATTTAAAAAATTATATTGACAAAATGTTTATAATATTTACCACAAAATGTTATATTTTTGATATCATAAATACAGTAATAAAGGCTATTTTTAGTTATATATATTATTAATGTTTTAATAATAATAAATCCAAACTCCATAGTAAGCAAAACTTTCAACTTATGCTTTGGAGAAAAAAAAATCTTAAAGCTTATTCACTACCCAAGCAATTTTTTCCAGCTTGTCTTACTTGCAAAGAAGAAAAATACGATTCAAGCTGAACTTGTTCAAATAAAACCACCCCAAATAACTTCGTAATCACTCCTGACCAGCGTCCAGTCCGGTCCGATGCACTAATGAGAACATTCATTTAATTGCATCACAAATAAAAGCTAGCACCAAGCTAAATTGTACGTACTACTGTGTTTTGTTTCAAACGATCTCGAACGTGACACGCTATACGCTTTCCCTGGATTATAACAATTTTTAAATGACCCACCGCGTCCCTCTCCAATATTCGACTTCCAGGTGTCAGAGGGGACGTACTGTGACACAAGGCGGGTTCCGTTTGGTTCCGTTCTGTCGAAAATGCAACGGCGGGCTGGCCAATGCAACCTGTCAAGACTCAAGTCACAAGTTCAAGAGCAGCCGCGCGAGCCGGCGACTATCAGAAATACCGCAGCTTTCGTGCAGAACGCACGCCAACGGTAGACGCGACCCGGTCCGTGTGAAAACGTAATTTTTAATTTAATTTTTTAGTGCTTCTTCACTACGCCATAGGGTTTTTTGCTCAATAGTAGAATCAACGATGCAGAACTTTATAAGGTCAGTTTCTCACATTATATTTTATACAGCGTGTTAAAGAAATAATATTTAAATTTTATTATAATAGGCTTGGGTTTTTAAAGGCAATTGTAGTTGTAATATGTTATATATTGTGGCAAGAATAATAAAAAGCTATTATATTTTGCCACGAACTGTGGTCAGCCGCGCCAAAACAATGGCCTCACGACGTTCATTTCTCATATTAATATGCGAAGTGTGGGAAAACAAAAGCATAAGTACAACATACATTCTTCAAAAAAAGTTGAAAAAAAAAATTAATATTTTATAAAATGTATTTTATAATTATTTCATAGTTATTTATAGTTATAAAATTAAATAAATACATTTAATTAATCACATAAGATAATATAGTGGTATGAAAATTAATGTGGTGTTACATTCTCTCTGTCTCTGTAATTATCTGTTTTATTTTTTTCTGGTCAATTTTAATAACTAATGTAAATATATATAGATAGAGATAAATTAAAGCAGTATTTATTTTTTTAATTGGAATTATATTTTTTGAATTGTTTAGATATAATTAATTTATTTGAGTTAATAAGCGATTATAAAAAAAACAAGAAACATATTTTTGGAACAAATATGAACTTAAGCACATAATGTGTACAAACATGTACCGGAGAAGAAAAAATCAACCATTACTGAAATGATAATAAAAATGTATTTTTATTACATCTCTTGCCCGAAACCCCGTTGTAATAATTTATGAAAGTTTAAAGTCCACCAAACAGCTTTATTACGGAAAGACGAACACAGGTTTTATACATTTATACAATAACTAGAGGGCGCGCGCGGCTTCGCCCGCTTATTAGGAGTGAATTCTAAAAAAACCACGAAACACGTGTTCAATAAAATATTTTTAACAGTCTGAATTTAAATTTTTATAAAAATCGGTGGCGATTTAAAGATTTTTCCATGTAAACTTTCAACCCCTTATTTGAACCCTTAGGGGGTGAATTCTTAAAAACCATGAAACACGTGTTCAATGAAATATTTTTAAGAGTTTGGATTTAAAATTTTATAAGAATCGGTGCTAATTTAAAAAAAATCCATACAAACTTTCAACCCCTATTTCATCCCTTTAGAGTTAAAATTTTTCAAAATCCCTTCTTAGTGGATGTCCAGAATATGAAAATAAACATCTGCCCAAATTTCACGTTTCTACCATCAGCGGTTACGGCTCTGCGTGCGTCTTACCTCAGTCAGTCAGCACAAGTCCTTTTATATATATAGATAATTCATATCGCTTATCAACGATCATAATTAAATAATTACAACAGAATCTGAGTTTTTGGTCATTTGCCTAAATAGACAGGAAGTCAAAAATAAATAGCCGTTAATTTTTATATGGCAATTAAAAAAATAATACATATTGACATATAGAATAAAAAAAAAACATAATATCAGATATTTCTTTAAGTCGCTATATCTACAAATTTTACGTATAAGTGTGATAACTGAAAAACTTAAGGCATCATTTTTTTTTAATTTTATATTTTTTAATAAAGCAAAAGCAGATACTTTGCTAACCGAAAATTATATCATGTGAAAAACCAAACCTTCCATTTCCGTTCCACTTACAACTAAGATTGATGGTTATACGTAATTAAAGTTTTAATATAAATGGAAAACATAATTACAGTACATCGTAATTTAAATAATATATGACAGTTATAATTTTTAAGGCCCTCAAAATTGATTGAGCGAAGGTGTGAAGGGAACAGCTTGTAATGATACGTCAAAGTGATTTATTAAGAAGTATAGTACAGTAGTACTGTATTACATGGATTAAGTGATAATTCCTATGAAAATTATTTGTAAAGGTTAGCTTATGTTGAAGATTATCACAGAGTTTACGGCTTTAAATTTAATATTTCAATGTTAATTTATGAAATAATTAACATATTTATGTTTTTTTGTATAAATTATGAATTATTTATATTTATGATGTATATCTGTGTTTAAAAATAATTTTCTATGTACATATTATGTAGTAGATGAGGTCCACCACCAGTACTAGTCGTGGCGAAAGGCACAAATGTGTGACTGTTAAAAATTAGGTATTGTGGGTTCGATTCCCAGTTGTGGAAGTGAAATATTTAATATTTTCATTTCTTCGCTCTGGTGTCGAGACGAAGTAAGGTGTGGTGTAGTGTGCTGAGATCCACCACTCAACATGTCTCCAGAACTCGGCGGATAATAGTGAAAGAAGGTGTCTTAATGGGAACAGAATGTTTCAACACTAGGTTCCAAGGTTCTTTCTGCCTACTCTGCTACCCTGTTTTCACAATGTGAAGACAAAGAAAGAAGAAAGAATGTATATATTATATAATAAAATATTTTTGAAAAATTCAAGTAGTTTTCGTATTTTGTGAGGTGGCCGTGTTGAGCGGTGATATTAAATGTCTTAATTTTTCCACATACATGAGTGAAGTATTATATTTTCATAAATATCTTGTCACTCAAGTGTGATTTGAACTTGCAATCATCATATATTAGTGTAGTCAAAGGCCAGTCGTTTCGCAGGTGCACAAAGTGTGATAGTAAAACCGACTGGTTGTGGATTCGATCCCCACTCGAGGAGATGAAATATTTACTTAAATTTATATTTCCATTTCTTCGCTCTGGTGTCGAGGACAAGCGGCAGCGGCGGCGTTGAGTTCTGCCACTCAACACGCAATGCCTCTGGAATTCGGCAGATAAGTGGGGAGCGGAGTTTCTTAACACTAGGTTCCCTCTGCCTACCCTACAGTGTTCGAGATACAGCGTGAAGCTGATCTATTTATTTATTTTATATATTAGTGTAAAGAAAAAAAAATTAAGCAATTTAAATAAAAGATTACATTTAAATTAAATAGACGATATAATGTAAAATTGTTACAAGTTGCAAGTTGCACTTCTTGAAAAAATATTAAGAGAATACCATCCTATGAAAAAATAATTAAAAGAAGTTCTCGAATAAGCAAGGCAAGCATTGCTTTTATAGATCTTTTTCTTTCCAACCAAGTATATACTTGTTCTTAGAGTGGTCTCGCCAATAGCCCCCGGGGATAGCGTCTCATATTACTATGACGTTTGAGTTGAAATGCATAGGGTATTTAACTATTGAGGTGTTAAGGCTTCTTTGTTCATGTACTAGAATATATTTTTGTTTTTTTTAATTGTTTTTTTACTTCACGCTGTATCCCGCAGCCCAGTCCCGTATTTTCAGCGGGATAGGCAGAGGAAACGTAGTGTTAAGACACTACTAATGCTTCCCACTTTTCCGCCTATTTTTCGTGAGTGACGGAAACCAGTTACTAGAGCGAGGAAATGAAAATATTAAATAATTCATTTACCCAAGTGAAAATCGAACCCAACACCGTCGCATGCTGCGCTACGAGGGCTTCTTTTTCTTTTTATGTATGGCTTTATATAACTCTTCTGCAAAGCGTATAATATAAACTAGTCGTAGCAACGATTAGAGTTCGCTGATTTGCTTGAATCCTTCGTAGTCACAGTTAATTTGAAACAGGTTTGAAAATAAGAAAATAAAGGGTTTACCTACCGCTACGTACACCAAAAACCTAGCATATTATTTTTTGTTCATCTATTCAGAATTTTCCCGAAATAAAGTAGTATATAAGGTTCCAAAATAAAGAAGATATTTGAATTTAAACCCACAACCGTCGTTTACAGCTTATTACGTCCTAAATGCACCACAGAGATGTTAAATTAAAAGTAGATTACAAATAAAAATTCTAGTACAAAGCCATATAAACAAAAATTTTTGATCGACTTGATCTAAAAGTTTAATTGCATTCGTCGACTCTGCTGTGCAAGTTGTTCCTACGAGTCCTACCCGCTTACAGCTCCACGCCTGAACAAGTTTGTTCTAGAACTTGAAAGAGAAATAACATATTAATAATTAATTTACTAGTTTCCCTTTTACCTGCGTTTATTAATACAACAATTCAGCAAATGTATTTGAAATAAACTATTGATAATATATTATAAGAGTAAAAGTGAAATTATTTTATTGTAATTATTTAATTTATTATTAAAAAAAAATAGCTTCACGCTGTATCCCGCAGGATAGGCAGAGGAAACCTAGTGTTAACACTCCGTTCCCACTTTCTGTCGAATTCTGGAGGCATTGCGTGTTGGGTAGCAGCAATCAACGCCGCGCTTTGCCTCGACACCAGAGCGAAGAAATGGAAATTTAATTTAAGTAAATATTTCATCTCCTCGAGATCGAACCCACAACCAGTCGGTTTTACATTCACACTTTGTGCCCCTGCGCCACGTTTTTTTTATTATTGTTATGTTTTAAAAGCTTCTCTTCCTCTACTATTAAAAATCTGTCTGTATAAAAACTAGGTACTTGTAACGAAAGAAAAGTTATAATATATTTTGCTATCAGCAATTTGTGAATAAAATAAAACAAAAATAATGAGAATTCAAGTCTACAATAGTAATTTACCACCACTTCGAATAATTAAGAAAAGGTTAAAAATGAAAAATTACAACCAACTATTCCTTACAAACAATTTTGTCTTGTATTACAATAAAACAAAGGCTATTTTTCCATAAAAAATATAATGTTATGCAATTAGATTCAGATTATTATCAGTCTGGAACCCTTTCAGCGTATTAAATTTCCTTTTAACTTAATATAAATAGCCATTTTGAAATTAAAATGTAATTTTGTTATAATCTTTGTATGGCCCCGGCATTTGACGGCGTTTTGTGAAGATCCGATTACTGAAAACGATAAGGTCTAACGACGTAAGGATTTTCATATTAATCATGGTAATTTTGTTTCCGAAGAAACGTATGTTTATTTTATTTTCACGATGTGTTATAAAATGACTCGCATAACTGGGTAGGCATTGCGGAGCAGAGGTAAAGCGCGGCGTAGAGTTCCGCCACTCACCAGGCAATGCCTCTGGAATTCGTCAGAAAATGGGATCTTAACACTAGGTTTCCTCTACCTACTCTATTATATGCGTTACACAGCGTGCTGTGTGCGTGATACACGGTGAAGCTGTTATTTTTCTCATTAGCATCAGCTACTACGAAATTATTTTATGAGTTTATTTCTATCGAAATAGAATTATTTAATTCTATTTTAATTTAATTTCACATATTAAAATAAATAAACTTTTTAATAAGATGGACTAGATGTAGAGTGCACTATAGTAAAATTTTAATTTTTTACATTTGTTCGACGTGAGTAAATGTGATTAACTACGTTATGGTAAACGCTATAAAACTTTAATGTACATTATCGCAATTTAATTACAATTAATTATTAATGCGTATTAATATCCACGGTTTGTTCACCGATTACAGACGAGTTCTTTGGAAATGTCTGCGTTTGATGTTTTTTTTAGTACTTTTTCTACGTGTTTCGCTTTCCATCCAATTATAGGATAAAATCTCGATGGTCAATTCAATAGCATAGGGTTGCGTTGGATTGGCTTTTTGTAGGGAAGTTTTTAATTTTTCTTTTTTATCACTTAGTTATTAAGGCTTTTTATTTTTAATTAAAATTATATATAATTTTTTACATTCATATACGTTATTATAAATATAAAATGACACTTATAGACTGAGATCCCAGGGCCCCCAGGCCTACGTCGTCATTTTAAAAATACGCAGCTTACCTACCCATCCATTTTCCTAGTAAACCGCTCGTATAATGATAATATGTTACATATTTTTAAAAATAATGTAAAAAAATATATATTTATCATTACCAGACCCTTTACGTGGGCCTTTACTCCTGCTTGACCTCCTAAAGGTGGTTTACAATTGAGGCAAACTAGGTTTTAATTTTACATATATTATTTAAGGACTATTTCAAGACCCCTTATCCAGACCAATCCGATAGCTCAATCATCCTCCCAGACGGAGATGTACCTTTATTTGGACTACCTCCAAAAGAGCCCCACTTTCTTTCGTTAGTCTTCTTTAGTTAGTGAAGTTAACATACTATCTTAACTAAATATTAGACTAATAATCCTCAAAATTTCAGATTTGCTAAAATTACGTAGGTCTGGGGGCCTAGAGATCCTGGACATTAGAAGAATATTAATATGTTTTATTAATAAACTCAAAAAAAAAATAAAATTAAGCTCAAAATCGGAAACGGAAGTGTCTGAATAGGAGCGCTCATTAAGACACTTCCGCCGATTCTGGAGGTATTGCTTGTAGAGTGGTCTTGTTACCAGAAGGAGGAAATTAAAAAAATATATTACATGAGGCCAGTCGTGGCACAGGGGCACAAAGTGTGACTGTAAAATCGACTGATTGTGGGTTCGATCCCCGCTCGAGAAAAAAACATATAAATTTTCGTTTCTTCGCTCTGGTGTCGAGGCAAAGCGCGGCGTTGCGTTCCGCCACTCAACACGCAATACCTCCAGAATTCGGTGGAAAGTGGGGAACGGAGTGTCTTAACACTAGGTTCCCTCTGCCTACCCTGCTGTGTACGGGATACAGCGTGAAGCTGATTTTATTTTTAACATTACATTTCTTCGAGAGCGAATCGAACCCACAACCTGTAGCAAGCTTTTGTGCGCCACGACTGGCCTCTGGTATCTACAAAAAAACATTATTCCAAGTATATATTTGCCAAAAGTGCAATTTGCGTTTACAGTGGCCCTACAAAGGCTATGTAATATTTTATGAGTCGTCCTGGATTCGAGCCAAACGCCAGCGCCGACGCGAATTGCAGGCATTAAGTTTACGCTACCGTATAATAGATGCAGATAATTCTCTTTATTTCTGGACTCTTGAGAACTCGTTTGTGTACTATTAATTTGATATAGTATTATTTTATAAAGATATTTTTCTTTGGTGTATTTTTCATGAAATTGTGTGTTAAAGATTGGTTGGAAATGTTTGATTGTGTACGCGATGGGTGTGGGGTTCGATCACGACTAAGGGAATCGATTTAGATTTTTATTTCTTCACATGAAAGGAAGATTTATAAATTTGGGCGTATAATGGATTTTTGAATTCCTTTGGTCGACAAAACACGGTGTTAAGTTCCACTACTCACTCCGCAATGCCGCAAAAACTGGGCGGTATGTGGTAAACGGAGTGTTTATTTTTCCTGCTATATGCGGGATATAGCGTGAATTTTTTTAAAACATTTTGTTATAGCAAAATGTGGTTGATTGTAATGTCAGAATTTAAAATTAAATATGAATAAATAAAGTAAATAAATGAATATAAAATTTCAAATTTCCCATTGGAAAAAAATATAGAATTTTTTTCAAATGCTACAATGTCAAATTGGTCAAATCTTTCGTATGATTGATAAGTTTTAATTGCACTTGTTAACAAAAATAATTAAATAATAAGAGGGTACAACGTGGATGAGAACTCCTTAATAGATTCGCGTGTGGGCTTGCTTCTACGAATCCCGGGATTCAATTGCGCGATTTATACAGGATGTGCTGACACGCATCATTTAATGACGATATTGCAACTTGCTTAGTATATAATGTTCTTTTTTGTCATCCTGCTGTATAATTGCACTATTGAATAAATCAGAAATAAAATAGTTTATAAGGCAAAGATATTGAGGCTAGTCGTGGCGTACGGGAACAAGCTTGTGAAAACGACAGGTTGTGGGCTCGATTCCCACTCGGGGGAATTAGTTATTTTTTTATAATATTTTCACTGGCTGAGAGGCGATACTCAACCTTTTCGTGCCAGTTTTAATTTCGCTTGAATAGATTGAGTTCCGCCCCTCAAAAACTTTCCACGGAAAATGGCGACCGGAGTGTCTTTCGGACTCTATGTTCCCTTTGCCTACCCTGCGTGCTCATTTTGATTTAATATATATTTTTTTTCAAATAAAATATCGTATAAGGCAAAGATATTATATTGTTTTAATTTGCAATCATTCTATGATTTTCCGCTGGAAAAATAATATCTGTATTAGTGATTAAGAGCTTGACTCACGCACGATACGAATGCTCGCCACCTCTTATTCTATATTTCCTTCCTTCCTTTCCCTAGATTTCCCCAGGTATTTTTCGACAAAAATACTTTTTTTAGCTTTACGCTGTATTCCGTAGGGTATAGGGTAGGCTGAGGGAAGCTGGGTGGATAATTCTAGGTCTACCGGAAGTACCCAATTAATTTTGATTCCCTTTATAGAGTCGAAATACGTGTTATAAACGGTCATTTTTTTTTAAGTAAATACGAAATTTAAGTAAATTTCCGCTAATGACTAAATTGCAAGTAGAATGATGAACAACAACTGTTTCTAAGACTTTTACGCATTCAAGATAATTATATAAAAATTGAAATTTGCGGTTTGCACCAAAAATCCCAGCATTTTTTCCTTATATAAGTACAGCCGTGGCATAGGGGCAAAAGCGTGTACGTGACTGTAAATGCGACAGGTTGTGGATTCGGTTCCCACTCTAGGGAATTAAATATTTAATATTATTATTTCCTCTCTCTGCTTACGAGGCAAAGCGCGGCGTTAAGTTTAACAGTAGGTACTTACGCTCCCTTTTTTTTTTTTTTTTTTTCGAATGGACTTTAATGCTGTTGACCTG
>JAATLQ010028443.1:68882-85064 GCA_013421005.1 Heliconius erato x Heliconius himera | reverse complement strand
TTTATAATCGCACCACTTGTCTGTCTTGGGGTTAAAATGTCCAGGAAATACTATATTAGCGATATTAGTCGCCATTTCCACAAAAATCTATTTAATTTTCCTCGTCGCCAATAAAATGATACTACAAGTTTGAAGTATGAAGCAAAACTAATTTATTTTCTTAATACCCACAATATAATTATTGAACATCAATGTCTATTTAAGTACACAATTTTACCAACATAATTAATATATAACACTTTCTATATTCATATATTTCTTTTCCTCTTAGTACAAACAGTACCTAAATAAAATTCGTTATTAGCTTCACGCTATATATTAGCTTCACGCTATATCCCGCACACAGCAGGGTAGGCAGAGGGAACCTAGTGTTAAGACACTCCGTTCCCCACTTTCTGCCGAAATTCGTTATCGAGGAGTTATTTGTATTTAGTTCGAGCATAGTGACTAAAATAGTAGTGAGTTTTCATACCAACAGTGCAATTTCATTGTGACCGCAAATTAACTCAATTATCTCAAATCCAGGCAATTTTGCGCGAGTTCACGTCAATTTTATTGGAATTGTGGGAAAATGCATAAAATTTTGTTTCGATGTTTAATCTCTATATATAATAAAACAGTAAAAATATTTTGTCTCTACATTTAGTAATTTTGACTGAAATGGATAGAGGGACACTTAAAAAGTATAGTAAAAAACAAAAATATAATTTTTAATTTCTTGTCTGTCTATATATTTTTTTAATTTCTTGCCTGTATGTATAACCATGTAAATCTCCGAAAGTACTGAACCGATTTACTTAAAACCTTCACTAATTGTTTTCTTTTAACTCAGAATAACATTTATAGTTTGTTTCATCAAAATCGTATAATTAGAAAAAAAGTTATCGTCATTTGAATGATCTCTGGGCATTAGTTTGCCTGTGAAAATTACACAGCAAAAAATATTTAGTGAAACGTCGTTTTCGATGAATATAATTATATATTAAGTGAAATTTAACATAAAACGGGATTTTTTAACTGTCCGAACAGTTACAGTTTAAGCCCAATGCTTTATGCACAGCGCGATCTGCGCTGTGCATAAAGCATCATTTTCTGAATCGCGCTGGTAAGATTTTTGGCTAAAAAATGACATTCGAAACGTCTTCGTTATATGATTGTTGATAAAAATATATACTTTTAAAGCACTATTGTTTATACTTTATAGTACAAACAAGTAAACAAAGTGAAGGTTACCTTCATAAATCATAACAGTTAAGTTTGAGCCGTAATGAATTCGAGACAGATAAAGGAGGCCAGTCGTGGCGCAGGGGCACAAATTGTGACTGTAAAACAGACTGGTTGTGGGTTCGATCCCCACTCGAGGAGATGAAATATTTACTTAAATTTATATTTCCATTTCTTCGCTCTAGTGTCGAGGTTAAGCGCGTTGAGTTCTGCCACTCAACACGCAATGCCTCCAGAATTTGGCAGAAAGTGTGGAACAGAATGATTCAACCTACCCTGTTGTATAAGAACGACTTGATCTTCAAAGAAATATTATGTAAATACATAGATTCTTCGGTTCATTCATTTGTTTGAAATAAATCTATTTAAAAATATCTTAAAATATCCTTTCCACGTGTACTCTGTAATAACTACATTTTTACCAATTGTACATTCAGCTAATAATATAAGTAATTATTTTAAAAACTACAGCAATCATTTTATACAGAATATTATTAATTCTTACCTAATAAAAAAATAATATTAGAAGTAATTATAGATGTCAATCAATTCTGTTTATTAAATGAATAATCATGTAGTTCAAGCGGGCGGAGCTGCGGGCGGACAGCTAGTCCTAAATATATAAACAAATATACTGCAATACCTTAACAGAATAGCGTCACACTACTCCGTTCTTTATGTGATAACTGCTTGATATCAGAAGCGAGAACACATCAAAATTGTGGTATCTACGACGGACGTAGAAATGCCGGGCAGAGCCCGTCTAACCTCGTTTCCCTTAACTAACAAAAAAGTAAGCAAGTTCTGAAGTCAAAACCAAACCAAGGGGGACCCCGATAATATTTCTATCCCTCTCAATTTCCATAATAATAATTCAAATTAGATCTTTTGTTTTATAACTCAATGTCTCGAAAATTGGGCTAAATGTGGAGAACGGAGAGTCTTGGCAATAGATTCTCTCTGCCTACCCTACTATATACGAGATATAGCGTGAAACTCAAATAAGCAATCCTTGTACAAACAACATATTTATATGCAATCATGCAAACTAGCTACAGTTTTACTGTTTATACATGAAATAGTGCATTTGTGATAATTTCTATAAATTAACAAAATCAGCTTCACGCTGTATTCTGCACACAGCAGGGTAGGCAGAGGGAACCTAGTGTTAAGACACTACGTTCCCCACTTTCTGCCGAATTCTGGAGGCATTGCGTGATGAGTGGCAGAACTCAACGCCGCGCTTATCCTTGACACCAGAACGAAGAAATGGAAATATAAATTTAAGTAAATATTTCATCTCCTCGTTTGAGGATCGAACCCACAACCAGTCGGTTTTACAGTCACACCTCGTGCCGCTGCGCCACGACTGGCCTCGATATAAATTAACAATAATTATTTAATTAATTACTTTGCAAATTTTGTTTGATTTTTATTTCAATAGAATAATATATCTTAATGGGAAAGAATGGAAATAAATATAAAGTGTGGTGTAGAAACCAGCCGACGCAGAAATAATATTTATTAATAACTTTTTAAAACCGATTGTTAGATTGGCACCCACTCCAAAGGTAAGTTTTAAATAGGAAATAAGTATAGAAGTATCATTAATTTTCTTAATAATTATTTAATTATCTTTACTTTTATTCTACTTTAATTTTTTGTCTTTGCGTATATAAGTAACTTTGGAGTCGTTAAAAAAATGCCGAATAACTCATTTAAATTATATGTATTCATATAGACAAATCACTACATACTACCCAAATATTGTACATTCATGGATTTGATTAATAAATAAAATCTTAATTTGAAAAATATTATGCAATATTTGAGTACGAACAAAGAGTAGACTGATTCAAAATGTTGTTAGTATAGGTTCGATTATCATTCATTCCGTCTTTTCCGTAATATGCTTGATAAGGTACTAAGTTTGTGAGTCTGTGAGTTACAGAACTCATTCTGTAACTCACAGACTCGATATCTTTAAGTGATTACATTTCCTCGAATGGGGATCGAACCCACAACCAAACGGTTTTACAGTCACGCTACACCACGACTGGCCTCTATTATTTGTTGTCATATCTTAATCTTATTTTATTACAAATTTGAACGAAATCCGTAAGCCAACACAAAAAAATACAACATTTCGTAACAAACGTAATAAAAAATAAAAACATTGCCCCTTACACATACGAATAAATATATAAATAAATGGAATTGCTTCCATGCTTTAGAAAAGGAGGATCTGTGTCTAGATCGTGATTCCCAGTGCTCAGGCCACTCACGGGATTAAGTGAGAGTATAATGTACCTATAAATATTCTACGATACATCCTGTATATCTTGAGTTTACGATACCTAAAAGCATGGTTAAAGTAACATCTTGGCAATATAAAATCAATTCGAAAATGTTGAAACCAATTCAAACTTTAAGTTTGTGAATTGTAGGGAAAGTTACATATTTTAACAAAAAAAATTACTAAATGTATGTATGTTTGTCGTTTTTATTAAATAAATAAATTATTTTACTAAAAAGTAAATAAGGCCAATAAGCACGACAGGTTGTGGCTTCGATTCCACAAATTCGACTGGAGAAAATGAAATATTTGATATTTCCATTTTCTTCGCTCTGGTGTCGAGGTAAAGCGGGGCGTTGAGTTCCACCACTCCACTCGCAATGACTCCAGAACTTGGCGGAAATGGGAAACGGAGTGTTTTAACACTATGTTTGCTCTGCTTGACCTGCTACAGTAAACAAATATTCAAATAACCTTCACAATCATTGACCTAGACAGTGCCTCTTCAGGAAAAACCAATCTGCAATCTGATTAAATTTTATCGAATATTTTACGAATTACCACATATCTCGATTCAATAAAAATATAGGAACATTGGAGTATTTACGAGAATGTAGACGAGCATAAATCTTTAAAGCAATCCAAACTAAATTACCGGAGTTTACTTTAGCATAATGGGAAAAGGCTTTCCTTTGTCACGAAGTGTTGACTTAATTTGTTCGTTTGGACATCGAATGTAAAGAGATTACTGACGTATTTTTACTGAAAGGAATGTCGAATTGATTTTGGATACTAATGTATTATGTATACTATTATACTTTACCTTTAATTGAATTTGATTTTTTGCAATTTTTAGCTAAAATTTGAAAATATGAATGATGATTTAATATGTGTCCCAAAGATACAGCCTTTTATAGACTAAAGAAATTACACGAATCACTAAGTTCATAAAATTCTAACTGGTGTTTAATTTTTTTCATTAAATTTACAAATAATATAAACTCAACACTCAATGCCTACAGAACTCAGCGGAAAGTGGGGAACAGAGTGTCTTAACACTAACTTCCCTCAGCCTGAAACCCTGCTGTGAGCGGAATACAGTGTGAAGCTGATTTAATTTTTAATTTTAAATAATATAAAATAATAATCACCTTTATCCTTATTTGAAACCAATTTTTATCTTTTAAATAAAAATGTATTATATACTAAAATAAAATACTAAGTTAACATAAAAAATGGCACCCGCTATAACAAATTTTCATCAAGTCAGTTTGTTCATGTTACATTCCGTTCACAGTGAAAGCTACTAGTAATAAACCATACGTCGGCACCGACAGCGTAATAATTAGACACCCCCGCTCTGAATACTACAATACATCATTAAAGTCATTTACGACCCCTTAATGAATATTGTATTGTTCACGGATTTCGTACTTTGTGGTTTTTTTTAATTTAAATATTAAAAAACCCCTACATTCTATTAATTAAAATTCTTTTATATATCTGTCTGTTTCTGTGATGTAAATTAGTGTTGTGGTATGAATAACAAATGTAACGAAATGTTAAAATTTTAGTTATATCTGTTATTTAATACTAGCGGCTCGCCCACGGCTTCGCCCGCTTAAAATACATGATTATTGATTTAATAAGAATTAAAAATTATTAAAGAATTGATTGATAACTATAATGACTTCTAATATGATTTTTTTACGACATTATCGTCAAAGAATTTTTGATTGTTTTAACCCTTAATTAGGCGCATGGGGTCAGGGCCACTTGAAATTCAAAAAATAATGGCTTACAGTCTTCAGAGGGTACTATCACTCTTTCTAGCTTCCTCACTCCCCGCGGGGTACACAAATTAGTCGCATCCAGAACATTAACGCGTGCGCACACATCGCTGTCCTTTAGAGAGCTGACCCCATGCGCCCAGTTACGTTCCAATTTTTGGCGAAGGTAAGTTTTAACTTTTGTGATTATTTTTTGTGTTTATATTAGTATATTGTTTACTATTTATCTTTGTATGTGTGTATTTTGATACGATATGATTTCTTTATGTATTTTTGAGTTTTTTTCTATCCTTTTTCTTTTTTTTTAGTTTTTTTAATTGAAATGCCTAACGACAAACAAGTATTGCAATGGCTAGATGAAGTGCTTGATGAAGAGCAAGATATTGCTGGTTCAGATTTGGAAGACGAAACTTTGTGGCAATTATAATGTTGGAAGAAGAACAAAAAGATGGCCACTGGCTTTTTTTTTTCTTTTTTTTTCGAACTTGAGGTTAATGCTGTTAGCCCTATTGGCCTTTACAGCGACACCGGGTGGGTAGGGAAGAGGGTACTCTGTCCCAGAAGAAATGCAAGCACTACCTGGCTGCTTGAGAGGAGCCACTGGCTGTATTTTTTCATCTTATAAACCTATCTGGCATTAACGCATTTGTCATACACAAAGCGAATACTGAGAAGACTATGACACATACATTTTCTTGAAGAAAATAGCTGCGGCACTTGTGGAAGATAACCAAAAATGTAGCATACAACTACGTGCTATACCAGCGACAACAAAAAAATGGCTCCGTGAAGTTTATAATTATGAACAAGGCGGTTTATCAATCGACAGCTAAGCGCGGACGCTGTTCATCATGTCCTTGAAAGGACGACAAAAATGTGCCAATAAAATGTTTCAAGTGTCTTAAATCTATTTGTCAGCAGCACTCAAGGATTTACTGCGTCGGATGCAGAACAGAAGAATCTGCTGATGAGACTGAGTAAATTTAATTTTTTTAAGTTGATCTCGGCTATGCCAAAAAAAAAAGAGAGGTTAACTGTTTTTTTTTTTAAAATATTTTTAATGTCCCAGTAAGTATTTGTTTCTTAAAGTTAAATATATAAAAGAACTTTATTAATTACTATAGAAATCCATTAAGTTTTATTCCTTTTTGATACTCCTTTCCCAATGTTTTTTTGGGGTCATTTAAGACCCCATGCGCCTAATTGGGTGATTTTCTTTATGCGCCTAATTAAGGGTTAAATAAAAAAATACGACCATTGTTGATATTTGATATTTATAAAATATACATAAAGCTAATTATTTATTACACGTATATATTTTTGTAACTTTATGTTCTTTTTATCTATATAATATACTCTGTTAAATGTGCTGATGTCAGTGAATAATTTAATTTACTCATTCAGAAACAGCCTTAAATGTTAAATTATTGATTTGAAGGATTCATAATATTCTTTGTAAAATAACTGTCATAATTGCATATTAACTCCTGTACAGTTTTTAAATTAGTTATATATATGATAAGAACGAACCAACCAAAAAATCTTTGTATTTACTTGATATTTCTTTCAAGATCGTTCTTTATCTCTGTGTTGAATTAATTACGACTTCTTTCAAATGACAATAACTTTTTTTTTAATGAACCGATTTTGATGAACTAAATTTTAGTAGTTAAGTTGAGTTAAAACAAAGCAATTGGTGAGCAATTTTCAAGTAAATCGGTTCAGTACTTTCAGAGAAAAATGTGGACAAAAATATGTCGACAGACAGACAGACAAGAAATTTAAAAAAAATCTTTTTGCTTTCTATTATTCTTTTTAAGTGTCCCTCTATCCATTTCAGTCAAAATTACTAAATGAACAGACAAAATATTTTTACTGTCTTATTATAGGTATATAGAGATAATGTAATAATAAAATTTAATATAAATTTTAAATATTTGGCCAGTCGTGGTGCCCCACGACATATTTTGGGTTCAATTCCCACTCGAGGGAATGGAATATTTAAAATATTGAGTTTAAAATATTGTTGAGTTCCGCCACTAAAAACGCAATGCCTCCAGAACTCAGCGGAAAGTGGGAAACGGAAACGCTTAAGCATTAGGTTCCCAGGTTCCCTCTGCTTATCCTACTGTGTCAGGATATAACGAGAAGTCAAAAAAGCAAACACTACGCCTGTAGTTGTTACCAGTGAATTCGATTTAAGCGCCAATGTATATATTTTATTTTTTCTCACTAGATTCGAACTGGGATCCCCACTGAGATCGAACCCACAACTAGTCGATTTTACACTGTGTCCCTGCACAACGACGGGTACTATAATGATATTGTTACTATCTCATATAATATAATAGAATAAATTTAATTGACGCTAATTAAGAAATAATTTTCCATGCCATATGAATATAATAACGAGAATTAGCCTTAATAGTAATTTAATATTGAATATTAAACTGGAGAACTAATATTAAGGCTATTGACAGTTGACAAAATAATTAAGAAGGTTTCTGCGCATTATGACCGGAAGTAATCACATATTTTTTTCAACATCACACAACGAAATTTTATAAGTTTTTAAACGAAGGAAACGTTCTATAATCCATTAGCCATTAGTAAAGAAAGATATTTACTAAGCCGTCATTAAAATGTATGTATGTTTGTTAGTAAAGTATTTGTGTTTATTTGGCTATTTTACAACTACCTATATAATATAGTTGGATCTAGGTCTATATTATTTAAATAACATGGAGTTGCGCCACTCAACACGCAATGCCTCTAGAATTCGGCAGAAACGGAGTGTCTTAACACTAGGTTCTTACTGCCTACCCTGCTGTGTGCGCGATATGGCGTGAAGCTGTAAATGCTTGAGTTTTAAGCAAATTCTATAATGATACTTACAAATAACACACAGTACGATGATTTTAGAAGAGACTAAAATTCATTGTAATGTAAATGGCTGTAGTAGAAAATATTTTTGTATATTTTGTTATAAAATTAAGAATTATATTAAAATTCACCAAGTTATATTTACAAAAATCTTAGAGCTCGTATCTTCTAAATAGATCCTTTGTGAGTTTCACTCTCCGAAAGTCAGCCAATTTTGAGCTTTCCCGTGATAAATCAAGTAAGAGCTCCTTCAAAATTGCACTGTAATTTTGTAACTTCGTTGCCGTCTACTTAAGTTCAATCTCAAGTACCAGCAACTCATCGTATCTAGGACACCATATAACTAATACTCCATTGTTCTTCTTTAAGATATGTAATATAAAAAAATATCTATTATGTATTTATAATATAAAAATCAAATAAATTCGCTTCGATATAAAATGTAAAGAAGTTTTATTCAACTCATCATTCCGTACCTCAAAAAAATATGAAGTCACTTTGTTCTCCGTTTACCCGTCTGCCAAGACCTTTTTTTCAAGACCACGTGGTCAGTGGTATCAAGCTGAAATTAAAGGCGAAAATATCAAATACTCAGGTCTACAGTAAATCAGAGCACCAAAAAGTTTTACTTCTAAGTAAACGTAATCAAAAAGTAAGCCCGTTCATGCTTCGTTTTAGCCGCATATTGTATGAAATTTGTCGCGTACTTACCGTTGACCTCGAATTATGAACTTTGGCAAGAATTGAGAAGAATATTATTGAATAAGATATATTGATATGTTATTGTTCTAGTAAAACAGATATTTTATGACTTTTAAATTGGATTTTTTTTATTCAAAGCCAGTATCTACGCACAGACTTATAGACAGTATTATAGACGAAGGTGGAACGAAGGTTGATGGTAAAAGTTTTAGAAAATTATGTCGATTGTTTATTTATTTTTGGAAAGGACACGTATATACAGAGATATTGGATTCACCATTTACAAATAATGTAAAATTAAAATAACTTTTTGTATGTCTTTTTCATTTACTTATTATTGTCGTGGACTGTAATATGTTCTTATTAAATTTGACAAATTTCAGTTTACAGGTGTATGCACTCATTTTGTAAGCATGCATCATAAGCTTTTATTTGTAATTTATTTCAATGAATTACTTTAGCTTATAATTATTTTTTAGCACAATATACCTATAAATTACATTTTTGGTTTATGAAATTCTGTAAGAAGTGCTCACTTCTGGTTTTGATTACGTCTTAGTTAAGTTCATACCAAATGCAGCAAAAAGTTGCATAAACGCTTGTGTCTTTTAATTGTATTGACAGCTATCATAAGTTTCATTTTTTGGGATCGTTGATCTGGATATTTGATATTAATGTCAGCCTAATATTTCCACAAAATCTTGAGATAAATGGTCTTGACAGACAGGCATACAGACAGACAGACAACAAAGTGATCCTATAAGCGTTCCGTTTGTTTCTTCTGAGGTACGGAACCCAAAAACACCACAAATAAATGATTATTAATTAAATTTTTCCTAGACACTTTAAAAGTGGAAATCCAACTTGAAACGTTACGCGTATAATTTGTGTTCACCAACACCCGACCAAACTTAGACAACTTGACTCGTTCGAGAAAGAAACTTCGTGGTAAGTTCCTGACACGTGAGTGGTAAAACTGCTTCCACCCCCTGTCTGAGTGAGGCGCATAAAATAATTTGTGTATGAGGAAGTTGCAGCTTCGCCCGCAATATCTTACTTTGTTTTATTGTAGCTTAGTACTTGTTTACGTTATACTGTGTGAAGCAGCTATGTAATATTGTAAGACTAGTTCATCGTCGTCATCTTAAAATTGTATAGTTTTATTTACTACTGGCGGTCCACATGCGGCTTCGCCCGCTTAATCTTATTGTAATATTAAAACCAAATTATATATTGTTTTTACTTAAATTGTAGCCTATATGTTATTCTGATATATCAGCTAAAATCTTGTAAAATTGAATTTGAAAAATTGAGGCCAATCGTGGCACAGCGGCACAGAGTGTGACTGTAAAACCGACTGGTTGTGAGTTTGATCCCCACTCGAGGAGATAAAATATTTACTTAAATGTATATTTCCATATCTTCGCTCTGGTGTCGAGGCCAAGCGCGGCGTTGAGTTCTGCCACTCAACACGCAATGCCTCCAGAATTCGGCAGAAAGTGGGGAACGGAGTGTCTTAACACTAGGTTCCTCTGCCTACCCTGCTGTGTGCGGGATACAGCGTGAAGCTGATTTTATCTTGTAAAATTTCATATAAATCTGTTCAGTAGTTTTTGCGTCAAAGTGGAACAAACCTCACAAGCTTTCATTTATAATATTAGTAAGATTATACATTGTCTTCTATAAAATTTTTAAACAATTTTCAAACTATCAATACACAAGTAAGTTGCTTAAAAAACCGGTTTGCCGGTAAAAATGTAGGTTTGCATGTCGAGAAAAAAAATCTGCAATGTGGGACGTGAATTCTCAACAATAGCAATCAAGCAAGTACGTCCAGAAATTTTGTCACCTTCCATGTTTATTTATAGTCTCATAACATGAAAATAGCTTTTTTAATAAAAAAGTGATGCCGTGACACATAGGCACAAGATTCCTATTCAGGGATGTGAAATATTTAGTATTTTCATTTCCTTGCTCTGTTATAGAGGTAAAGCGCGGCGTTAAGTTCCACTCAACCCGCAATGGACAATTTGGCGGAAAGTGGAGGACGGAAAAGTATTAACCCTAGACCCCCCAGTTTCTATCCTGTCATATGCAAGGTATAGCACGAAGCTAAAAGGTATAAAATATCAGCAATGAAAATTTCGTGTCTGAATTTTAGAAATAAATCCAATCGTGGGTACCTAGTGTTAAATCACTAGATGTGGAGTGGCGTAACTCAACGCTGGGCTTGCATTGTTACAACAACGAGGACATGAAAACGTAAATTTCTAAGTAAAAATCGACCCAAAATTCAAAAATTCAACGAATTTCTTAACTGCATATAAAAACTAGAGGGCGCGCGCGGCTTCGCCCGCTAATCAGGAGTGAATTCTAACACGTGTTCAATAAAATATTTTTAACAGTCTGAATTTAATTTTTTATAAAAATCAGTGGCAATTTAAAGATTTTTCCATATAAACTTTCAACCCCCTATTTCAATCCTTAGGGGGTGAATTCTTAAAAACCATGAAACACATGTTCAATGAAATATTTTTAAGAGTCTGAATTTCAAATTTTATAAAAATCGGTACAGATAAAAAAATCTATACAAACTTTCAACCCCTATTTCTTCCTTTTAGGTTTAAAATTTTTCAAATTCCCTTCTTAGTGGATGTCCAGAATATGAAAATAAACATCTGCCCAAATTTCACGTTTCTACCATCAGCGGTTACGGCTCTGCGTGCGTCTTACCTCAGTCAGTCAGCACAAGTCCTTTTATATATATAGATTATAAAATCGTTAATCACTTATATTGTTATACTAACAACAATTACATTAACAACAATATAGACAAAAACAGTTATATTAACAACAATGTAGATAAAACCAACATTAATAAACAACAATATGCAATAACGATAAAATATGATAAAACTTTCTCTCACTTATTTCCAAGCAAAATTAAGTGGTCAACGAGAACAAGTTGCGAAATAATATTGCGGTGGAACGAGATTTGTTTCATCAGATTCTATACAAAAACTTTCCTAACAAAAACACGTTCTAGCACGTTCTCAACAAACAAGAGATATAAGCGGTCGAAAATTGCTTCTTTTTATTACTAGGGTAACAGGGATTCGGCGGAGTTTGTTTTTATTACAGAATCTTCGCGCTTGCGTAATTTGAATAATATATCGATAATCGCGTTCTCGCTTTCCGGTATCAGGCCGAGGTTTAAGGTCTCTCGATGTTTGTTGAAATGTGATATTATAGTACAAATTTTTATGTATTGAAAATGGAATAGGAATATGTATTTTTATTTGTATATTGGTATTTCACTAGCTTCAGACAA
The DNA here is from genome assembly GCA_013421005.1 of Heliconius erato x Heliconius himera. Taxonomy (NCBI): domain Eukaryota; kingdom Metazoa; phylum Arthropoda; class Insecta; order Lepidoptera; family Nymphalidae; genus Heliconius; species Heliconius erato x Heliconius himera. Next base: position 72,838 of record JAATLQ010028443.1, on the reverse strand, counting down.
AGGTTCCTCGGGTGATACAAGCAGATAAAAGACTTGAATACTTAATTTTATAAAATACAAACAGAGAAAGATAGTAAAAAATACTTTTATTGTCTTTAAATCAGCTGGTTATTAATCAATGAATTAACACAATAAATGAATACGACTACTTCAGATAAATCGTATACATTATAAAATTAAACTCCACATCTAGCTAGAATAGAAATATTGAACAACAATATGTACTTAAGTATATTTTAATTTGTTTTCAGCTTCACGCTGTATCCCGCATGTAGCAGGGTTGGCAGGGGGAGCGTAGTTAAGACACTCCGCTCCCCGCTATCCTCTGAATTCTGGAAGCATTGCGTGTTGTGTGGCGGAACTTAATGCCATGCACTGTCTCGAAACCAGAGAGATTAAAAAAAAATATTAAATGTATAATTTGCTCGAATAGTAGTCTAAGTCTCAATCTGTCCTGTTTCAGTCACACGCTTGGGCGTCTGCGCCACGACTGATCTCGAGTTAAGTAAGTAGTAAGTATTTGGCAACAACAAAATAACAAAATTTATTAAAATATAGATACCTAAAAAACTTTTCCAATAGGCGTATCAAAATATAGTGAAATAATAATAATTTCTGAGCAAATTTTTGAAGTTACGATATTATCGACTTGTTAATTAATAGAATATTCATAACATGTGCGACTTTGGGAAACTTTCGCCTTACTCACTAATCGCCGCCGGCAACTTTGGGACCCACCCTACTCCCAAAGGAAAATTCCGAATTTAGGTAACATTAGATTTCGCGTCATTAATTCCGTACAAAAGTCACCTTCGGGCGCACAAATTATATCGAACCTAGTTTCGGAACACGAACGTGAATTATTTAATTGGTACATTATGTACGAGTATATATATACTTGATAGCTTCGGTAAGGAAGGAAGTCCCTATGTAAATTGTATGAGTAAAGTACAGTATGTCCAGAACTTATGTATATAATTATATATTTATGTTTCAATGGACTGGATTCACTTTAATTTATTCTCAAAAATATAATATAATAGGTTTCAGCAATATACGTATAAGTAGGTATGTAGATAAAATAGCTTACATTTATATAAAAAATATATTTTGTTTTGACAAATAACTTCGATTATAAATACTTCATCATCATCATCATCAAGCCAGCCTTTCGACGGCCACATTTAAAACAGAAAAATTTATATAGAAAAATTGACTGCTTCTACTTTAGTTTGAGGCCAGTCATGGAGCAGCGGCACGAGGTGTGACTGTAAAACCGACTGGTTGTGGGTTCGATCCCCAATCGAGGAGATGAAATATTTACTTAAATTTATATTTCCATTTTTTCGCTCTGGTGTCGAGGTTAAGCGCGGCGTTGAGTTCTGCCACTCAACACGCAATGTCTCCAGAATTCGGCAGAAAGTGGGGTACGGAGTGTCTTAACACTAGGTTCCCTCTGCCTACCCTGCTGTGTGCGGGATACAGCGTGAAGCTGATTTTTTTTTACTTTAGTAAATTAAAATATTCCCTTTTACAGTTAAAATGAGAAATTATATAAATCTTACTGGACCCTTACATAGCACGGTTATGGTAGAAAACTGCAAATTCATTCAAAACGCAAATATTATATTCAAAACTGAAGTTAACGGATGAAACACAGAATAGAAAAGGAATGTTGAAAATGCAACGTCTCTTCGTCATCATGTCTTGCTTTATGAATATAGAAAGCGCTTTATAAAAGGCAACTCGAGTGTATTATACTATTTTAATAGAAAATTCCATTTTATATAAACTTATATATAAGATTTTATTTTTGTATTTGTATTTTCTTAGAAAGGTCATTCCTACGACATGCTACGGATAGGTAAAAGATGAACTGGATTATTACAGAAGAACAAAAATTAAAATACTCCAAGTGCGATAACTGAACCTAAATGAGGTAAAATTTAAATATTTTTAAAATATATAAAAAAAAATTAGCTTCACGCTGCATCCCGCACGTAGCAGGATAGACTGACGGATCACGTAAACCTTTCCGCCGAATTCTGGAGGCATTGCGTGTTGAGTAGCGAAACTAAACGCCGTGCTTTGGCCCTACATTACATTTCTTCGAGTACTTACGTGTCACGTTAACAATTGCCCTAGTATGCCTTTGCGCCTCAATATTTTACATTATATACATATAAGCCTAAATTCAAATATGAGCGAGAACGTATATAATAATAACACATATAAAATAGGCGTTCTAAGTTGTCAGAACGCAGTGTCATAACCATAAACAGTGTGGAAATGCGCCGGGAGCTTGGCGCTAATCATATATACGCTGAATACACGCTTCCGGATATAGCTGAACTAACTAAAGCATTTGATTTTTTGTACAAATTTCAAATAATTTTTACCTAAGGACTTAGTCCTAAAAAATTGTACAATTCTTACTTTGGATTTAATTTTTTAAAAAGTTATCATATACTAACGTGTTTTGAAAACGATGAAAAAAAAATATTGCCATGTAATTATATTCTCAAAATAATAATAATTACAAATGCTTATATTCTAATATTTTGTCAAAAATTTGTAAATAGAAGCCAGTCGTGGCGCAGAGGTACAAAGTTTGACTGTAAAATCGACTGGTTGTGGGTTCGATCCCCACTCGAGGAAGTGAAATATTTATTTACATTTATATTTTCATTGCTTCGCTCTGGTGTCGAGGCAAAGCGCGGCGTTGAGTTCCGCCACTCAACAATACCCCCAGAATTCGGCGGAAAATAGGGAACAGAGTGGATACAATATGTTTATTTTTATTTAAAAAAATTATTATAAGTTAAAGTTTCAACCAATTGAATAAAACCCTATATCGCCGCACATTTTTTTATGCAAAATTGTTTAAATTTATTTTAAATAAAATTAACACTAAATATGAATGATCAACTATCACGTTAGGAACCAACATTAAAGATTAAGTGAAGTTTGCCAAAATACAACACAAGTTAAGTCCGTTACCGTTTTTGACATTAGCGTGCACAAGCAACAGACAATTTTTTCTAATTAATACTAAAAAAATATTAATTTTAACTACTTTTTTAAGTATTTATATAGAATAATTTGCCTAAATTACTCAATATAAATAGTTTATTTTATTGGCAGAAGGGAATTAGTGTAAAGACACTCCGTTCTCCTTTTATATAAATAGTTCACACACTGTATTTAATAAAATAATGATAATACTATACATTTATATAAAACTCATGTGAATATAGAAAATAAATTAAATATTAGTCAGTATATGCAACAGACAGTAATATATTACGCTAGAAAAATCTATCAATCAATGTGCCATAAAATACGAGTGGAATAATACGAAACAATCTTTCATTCCATTCAAATGTTTCGATTATAACAATTTATCTTGTTTCTCTGTAGTGTTATATGAAAGAATGTACGTACTATATATATATGGGTATTTTATGCTGCAGCTCAGGCACGCCTGATTTTTACGTAAGGCTCTTTTAGATGAAAAAAAAACGGAACTCTTATAGGATGATTTTGTTTCCGTTTTTATATATATCTGTCCGTTTGTCAAAATCATTTGTCTCAAAATTACGAAGAGATATAAAGCTGAAATTATTATCAAATATCCAGTCCTACGGTCCCTTGGAACACAAAAAATTAAGCTTCAATATCAACGCAATCAAAAGATACGAGCGTTTGTATATAGTGTTTACTGCTTTCAGTATGAAATTCGCCGCGTAAACAAACCTAGAATACTTGTCATCGACTAGAAATTATGAAATTTGTCATATAAAGGAAGGTAAATATCATAATCACAGAAAAAAATCATTACAAACTTATATTTGCACTACACTTCATACAAAATAGCTAGATAAAGCACGGTCTCGTTGACCTGTAATTATTAAATTTGTCAAAAAAAATCTGAAATTAGAGACCTAAAAAATTAA
>JAATLQ010028443.1:5246-68809 GCA_013421005.1 Heliconius erato x Heliconius himera | reverse complement strand
CTGCGCCACGACTAGCCTCTAGTAAATGTTATAGATAAAATCTCAAATTGATATTACCATACATCAAGTTTAGATTTTATATTCGTTTAAATGATGAGAGAGATACTTTAATATTTTGCCAGAGAGAAATGCTAATATTTTTAATAAAATTTTTAATTTGAAAATATTTTTTATAATTCATTTATTATATAAGCAATATAAAATTTAATCTTCACTTAACAATTTTAACGTTAATTTGAAGCACTTGCCGTTTCAATGAGGTATAATTGCCCTCCTAAGGTTTAATAAGCGCGACCAAAAGAGTTCAGTAAAAATATATTTTAACTTGCTTTAGCTTGACAACTAAGATTCTAGCTTTTATGTTTTTAATCAAATCATAACTTTCACAATAGAAATAGTAAACTAACAATATTGTCATATTTACGTATATTTACGTATACTTAACAAAACTACCATATAATTCAAGGTTAATTCTCGCTTAATACATTCAAAGCTAAATATCTGTAGAAGTAATGCTTAAAGAAATATTTAAATATCAAATTAGGGATGCTTACAAAATGTAATGAAATATAATGCCAGTCATGGCGCAGAGGCACAAGCGTATGACTGTAAATGCCACAGGTTGTAAGTTCCATTCCCACTAGAAGAAATGAAATATTTAGTACGTTCATTATTTCGCTGTAGTGTCGAGGCGCCCAATTCGAATTCCGGCACTCAAAACGCAATACCTTCAGAATTGAGAATCGGAAAGTGTGGAGCGGAGTGTTTTAACACTAGGCTCCCACTGCCCACTCTACTACACTTGACACTAGGTACAGCGTGAAAAAAAATACAATTTACAAGAAAAAAAATAATATATTCTGCTTATTTTACTCGAGCTCTCAACAAGCAGAAAATAGATTAAAGAGTTATTTGTCTACTCGATCAGTTTAATAATGAAATCTCGCATTTAAAACGAGGACAGCAATTTACTAAAGGAAGTAAAATGAATCTGAGCAGTCAGCTGTTGGAGAAATGACTAGCTTAACGCTTTTTTGGTTCTGTTACAATGGCATAATTAAAAATTCTTTCTTCTCTAACCCTAGATTATTTGAATAGTGTAAATAGTTTCACAAATTGACTATAAATTAAAAGAATAAGTGTCCTTTATAACAAAATGTTTTCAGATGCTAGAGCTATAGTAATCTCATCAAAAAGGTAAATGTGAAATGGGAGCCAAGTTAAATTTTTAATTATACGTCGTTTTGATTTCACCGTTATTAGAAAGGGAGGGATGGAAGGGATATATGGGTGATGAGTTCTGTATTCACTCGAGATAAAATTATTTTTTTTATACAAAATCGTTATAGGTTTAAATCAAATCGAAAAATAAAAAAAAAATACTTTCTCTTGGATAAATTGCAGCTTTGCCAATTGTTAATGCAATATTACTATTTTTACTAATAAGACGGAGTGAAGGACGGGATACCTTTTTTCCGGCCCGATAAAGTATAAACAATAAATAAATATTTTTTTTAGCTTGACGCGTATAAGTAGCTGCAGTACGGGGTAGGCAGATGAAACCTAGTCTTAAGACACTCCGTTCCCCAATTCTCACCGAATGTTCAACACATCGCAAGTGGCGGAACTCAATAGCGCGCTTAGAGTGAGGACATGAAAATAAAAAAAAAACAATTAATTTCCCAGAGTAAGAATCGAACCCACAACCGTTGCGTTAACGCGCTGTTCTGCTAAGTGTTGGTCACAAAAAACGGTGAAAATTATTTTTTACTTTTCACACCTATTATATTTTCTTCTTGAATCAATGAAGTTTACAAAACTGTTACAAATATATTTTTTACCTTTTTAAAGTATTAATAAACACTTAGGAAAGAAAAATACTTATTTAGAAAACGTTTGAACGTAGTGGGATTGGACCACTAAGCCATACGTTCTTATAAAGCTACGTCGATACTTTCATACGCTTGTTATAACTTATTTATGTTGTTAGCATCTCTGTTGGGAGAATTTTACAAATTTCCGCTACCCAAAGATAACTACTAAGATTTATTGTCTGGCAAGAGAAAATGCTATTTATTAAATATATTTTACATTTTCAAAGTGTAAACCCACTTAGGAAAGAAAAGTACTTAATCAGAGCGCCTGCTCGGTTTCCAGGGGACGCGGGTTCGAGTCCCACTACGTTCAAATTATATTCGTTTTCTAAATAAGTATGTAACAAATAAAGTTTAATAAAAGAAAAAGGAAGTTAAATAAAAATTATTAAAAATCAGAGTTTCAGCTTAGAGAAAAGATTTACTAATCAATTAAAAGCGATGACGACACACTCCTTTATATGCTACCCATCTCAATGTTTGCTATTAAGCTAATGGACCGACCAACTTGCCTACAGCCTGCCTATCAATATACTATGGATCGTTTCATCTTTGAAAAATGGTCACCAAAGGTATCAAAGGCATATTTAGTGAGATCTACGTACACTTTTAAGTTAGTTATATATATTTTTTACAGCTTCACGCTATGTCCTAGGTTTAGCAGGGAATTTTTGAGGAATTGCGTGGCGGAACTTAACGCTGTTATTTAGTTATAAATAACTTTGCAAATTATTTCTTTTCTATGTAGATATATACCGTAGACGCGTTGACGTAGATACTAATTTAAATAATAATTCGCGTTGGAATATTGAAGACGAGAAATAAAGATTTTGAATGTATTCATCGCCTTCTAATTAAACATGTTTTTACTAATTATGCTACAATGATGTTGAGATATTTTTTTGTAAGAAATGCTAAAAAAATATAAAATTAATATAATCAGATAAAATAAAGTTCAAATCGTGACATAGAGGTACTAGGCTGTAAACTTTTCCTCCCGCTCTTTGTTGAAATGAAACGGGTGAATTTATACGAAAATTTGAGTGTTCTGACACTAGGTTATCTCTGCCTACATGGAAAACAACGCATTTAAAGAAAAATAAAATAATGTCAAGTAATTTTTGTATAGGATTTTATTATAATTTTTATATTATTATTATTTTTCCCGACTGCTAAGGAAGGGTTATGTTTTTCGCGCGTATCTTGTATGTATGTAATATTCTTTATTACCTCGTATCTCCAGAACCGCTGAACGGATTTACATATTTGAGGTATCGTTAGATTCGTGTTAGCAGCCCAAGTGTTCTTAGATAGGTGATGTTAATAAAAAATAATCATGGCGGCTGTGGTACGCCATTGGACTTAGTGTAAAAAAAAATCGTTTCGAATACTACAATATGGGTATCAAATTCAAGAGCTCAATTTCAGGATTTCAAAAAGATATATCATGATTATCATTATCATAATAAATTGTAACAAAAAAGTAAAAAATAAAAAAATATTTGTAAAAACAAAAACCCCGACTGCATTAAACTAAAAAGAAAATAAAGAAGCCCAATAGTTTATTAGGATTAACAGTCGGGACCTATAAGTAATTCTTCAATCAATAAAATCGTTACCAGGAGCCCCGCATAATTTAAAGAGGTCCCGACTGTTAATCCTGTTTTGGGGGTTAATGTTGTCCGCGTCCGTAGGCGAAGCCCATTATGGGTTTCATGACTCTAGATACCCTACACGTGACCCCTGGGCATTGCCAAATGGACAACACTCTTTCCGGTGGTAGGCTTCGGCCGAGGCTGGTTACCACCCTACTAGCTAAATCGTGCCGCCAAACGGGATCACCGCGTTCCGGTACGCAGCTAGTAGTAGCCTAAGTGGAGGTTGGGTCTGTGCAGTTGCGTCTTGACAGTAAGCGGTTTTGAGCAGCTGATTGATGCGGCACCGGGTGTCTGGCTCTGGAGGCTAGCGGGATCCGAAGCACGGTGCACCGCTGGCCGACCGTAGGCAGTTGGGGGCCCAAGTAGCGGGAAAGCCACCCGTGAAAGGCTGCCCCGCCACCTGACGAAAAATCCCGGGTTGTTTCACCTTGCCGGTTGGCGACCGGATGGGAGGACCAGGTGAGCATCCCCGGGGGGGTTCGGGCGTCCCCGCGGTCTCCAAGCCAGCCTCTTCTGTCTGTGGTCGCAATCAGCTCACTCCTCTGGCTAAACAAGTCAAGATGCCTCGCACAACTGCCTTCCTCCTGCCTATTCACTTCTTCCCTCTTCTTAAATTAAAAAAATATGAAGCACAAAAACAGAAACAAAGTTAAACAGCGGTTGCACGTCCTCCCATTGAAAGTGCACCTCACCAATATTCGAGGCTTGCAATCAAATATCAATGCCGTCCACTACCACCTTGAGATCGAAAGACCGCATCTTCTGTTCTTAACTGAGACGCAGATCAAGTGTCCAGCTGACGCTTCGTACCTCAACCTCAACTTGCTTACTGGTCGATACTGGAGCTACACTAAATGTGTATGCTGGTGTCTACCGCTCGCACAGCGGAGACACGGAGACAACTAGGCTCTTTGGTCATCTCAGCGAAGCCGCTGATGAGGCTCAACAGAGGTACCCAGCCGCACAGTTATTCGTTCTGGGAGACTTCAATGCTCACCACTAAGAGTGGCTATTCCCATACCAGACAACTGACCACGCTGGACGAGAGGCGCGCAAATTTTCATTATCTCTGAATCTCTCCCAACTGGTCAATTGTGCGACGAGGGTCCCCGATGTAGAGTCTCACACAGTTAATTGCTTAGACCTTCTGCTGACTACGGACCCAGACCGATGCTCTGTGGCAGTTGCGGCCCCTTTGGGCTCCTCTGACCACTGTCTGGTGAAGTTAGTATCCGTGTACTCACCACCCGATCAGAGCCCTTGCGGTATAAGACGGGTGTGGTGATACAAGTCAGCTGACTGGGACGAGATGCGGCATTTCTTTTCGGCTTATCCTTGGAGATCTTGTTTTTCTTCAGGAGAATCGTCGAGCTGCGCAGAAGCCATAAACGAAGTCATACGGCAAGGCATGGAATATTTTATACCATACTCTGATATTCCTTCTGGTAGTAAAGCTCGCCCATGGTTTAACGCTGACTGTGACCGTGCAGAAGCCCGAAAACAGGAGGCGTATACTGCCTGGGCTGATGCTCGCACGCGAAAAGCTCCGAATACTCGCGAACTGAAGAAAAACTTCAACAGGGTCTCTAGACTAGGCAAAAAAGAATTACGCAGAGCTCGTTTCGACCACATTCGAAAAGTAGGCGCTAAGCTTGGCTCGTACCCAGCGGGTAGTAAGGCATTTTGGTCACTCTCGAAAGCGGTCGAAGCGAACTTCTGTCGATCCTCTTTGCCTCCCTTGCAGAGGCCAGATGGTTCGCTTGCTCATACTGCGGAAGAGAAGGCGAACTTGTTCGCTTCTCTTTTTGCGGAAAATTCGCGTCTAGATGATGCAGGTAAAACACCACCATCATTGCCTCTCGCCGACTGCTCCATGGCAGCTGTCCGCATGGCATCAACAAGGCCAATATCGGTCACCTCTATACTCTGCAAGACTATAGAGCGTGTACTGAATAAAAGGCTTGTGGCATATCTGGAGGATAATGATCTCCTAAGCGATAGCCAGTACGGATTTCGTCAGGGGCGATCGACAGGAGATCTCCTTGTGTATGCCACTCACATATGGAGCGAGGCTATCGAGAGATATGGCGAGGCCCTTGCCGTGTCTCTCGATATGTCTAAAGCTTTTGACAGGGTCTGGCATGCAAGCCTTATAAGTAAGCTTCCTGCATACGGACTACCGGCTGACCTTTGCAAATGGATATCAGACTTCTTGAGTGAGCGATCGATACAAGTGGTCCTAGATGGCCGCGTATCTGATCAACAGGCTATAAATGCCGGAGTTCCTCAAGGATCTGTTCTGTCAGCAACTTTATTCCTGCTGCACATCAACGACATGTTAACGCCCGGTATTGTTGGGTACGCTGATGACAGCACGATTGTTGACAAATATGTGTACAATGCAAAGGCTAGTCGGAACGAAATCCAGTCTTGTCGAGAGTCTATGATCGATCGTCTGAACCTGGCACTTCAGGGCGTCTCTGAATGGGGCGATGCCAATCTTGTCAGGTTTAACGCTAAAAAAACACAGGCGTGTTTATTTTCTGCAAAACGGAGCCCCTTCGATCTTGCTCCGACTTTCCGAGATGTACCCGTGCCGATAGCTGATCATCTTGAGCTTCTTGGCATGAACCTTACGTCAGATCTGAACTTTGGACGTTACATCGAGTCATTGGCTACAACTGCAGCTAAACAGCTAGGTGTCCTCTCAAAGGCTAGGCAGTATTTCACTCCGGAACAGCTTCTCCAACTTTATCAAGCACAAGTCCGATCGTGTATGGAATACTGCTGCCACCTCTGGGACGGATCTGCAAATATCAGCTAGCGACCTTAGACTCGATTGAAAATCGCGCCAAGAAGCTCATTGGTGACACAGCGATAGTTGAGGCAAAGCTGCAAAGCCTTAAACATCGTCGAAAAGTAGCCTGCCTATCGATATTTTACAGGATACATTTCGGAGAGTGTGCAGCAGCGCTACATGACTTAGTACCGTCTTCTCCTTTCCATCTGCGGGGTACTAGACGTAGGCAGGGATTTCACCCATATGTCATCGATATACCACCTTTTCGCACGCAGCGCTTCGCCTCCACTTTCATAATGCGAACTGCTAAAGAATGGAACTCCCTGCCTGCTGAACTGTTCCCCGACAAGTATAACTTGGCCCTTTTCAAGGCAAGAGTGAATAGGCATTACCTAGGTAAGCATGCTCCACCTTCGTTCGCATCGTCACTTACCACCAGGTGAAATAGCGGACAAATGTTTGCCTATCTACAGTAAAAAAAAAAAAAATCCTAATAAACTATTGGGCTTCTTTATTTTCTTTTTAGTTTGATGCAGTCGGGGTTTTTCTTTTTACAAATATTTTTTTATTATAAGGTTTAAATATGTATCTTTTTTTTTAAATAATAAAATATTCAATTGTGTAGCTCTGTACTTAAGATAATACTTATAAGTGGAAAACTGTTATTGGCTTAATTTTTTTGTATTATACAAGTTTTTATTTCTTTGTAATGCTATAAAATAAAAAAATAAAAATATATTTATTTCAGTTTCACATTTTCTTTAGCTACATGTGAAGTAATGAGACCAACCTAGTAAGTTACTAGTAAAACACTAGTACTTGTGTAAGGAGGCCTCGCTCTTCCATAACACTTCATTGCTGATGTTTTCTGTTTAATAAATAAATAAAATAAAAAATAAATACCTATATTATAGAAATTTGTTTCTTATTAAGGAAAACTGTATATAACTTTAATATTCAAAATGGAAATACATATACTGAAATAGCTTCCACGATTGGAATAACAGAACGCATTCACTAAAATGCCCAACGTTCTACGTGCCTAAGGGCACTTCATATGTTTTAAGTGTTATTGAAATGGGTTCGGTCACTTTATCAAGTTTGGTACCATTTCAATATATTGTTTAAATTGTAATTACATATAGGCTTATATTATATTACTAGCGTGCAAATGTAAACGCGACAGGTTATGGGTTCGATTCCCACTGGAAGAAATTAAATATTTAATATTTTTATCTCCTCGCTCTCATTAACGAGGCAAAGTGCGGCGTTGAGTTTCCCCACATAAAACGTAATGCCTCTATTATTTGGCGGAATGTGGGAAACAAAACTGTCTTAATGAGAACGGAGTGTCTTAACACTAGGTTTTTAGGTTCCCTCTGCCTATTCTGCTTTGTTAGGATACAACGTGAAACTTAAACTTAATGTCAGTTTCTAAGATTGAGATTATTGATATAGTCATACATAGTCTAGTTTAGAGTGCAGTGAATCATAACCGTAAATTGAGTGGGTTTTGGGAAACACGCGGGATCGTTATTACACTAAGCCCAGTATTATATGTTTAAATTATATAATCTTAAATTATTTTTCACTTGCTAAAAATTGGTGTTACCGTTTTAATCGGCTATTAGTAAACATCCGATTAAAATGGTAACACCCATAATAAATTAATAGTAAAGGTAGGGCCGTTGTTAATTAAATCTACTATCTTACTTATTTTGGTTCAAAAAAGTTTACATGCAATATTCAATACTATATACATGTATTGTATAATTTTATTTCATATGTATTGTATAATTTTATTTCTGTATATGAAAATGATTTAATACAAATAAATATACGCTATATTTATTTGTACTAAATCATTTTCATAGGCAAGTAACAAGAAAAGTCAGTAAAACAATAAAAATATTAAATACATAATTCTTAAGATACAATACAAAAATGAAACAAAAATTAAAAACACTGCCTGAACACGGGACCCTCTGGTTTACCATTTGTAGTCCCTTAACGAACTCAGTACCCTACTTTGTATAATAAGGTGATCTAATTAAATCAATCTATATTCAGTAGCAATTACGTTTCAATACATCCGATGAAAACATAAACGTTACTTGGAACGTGAAATTGGCTATTAGCATACGGCTGGTAATTTGCAGTAATAATGTTTTCGATAACGAATTACTTACATTAAAATTAATATTTTAGTTTATTTATTACTTAATTATCATATTTTATGTTTTTTTTTTGCTTTTTTAGCATCACTTTGTATCGTCCACCCAGGGTGGACATAGGGAACCTAGTGTTGAGACATTTCCGATGTCCACTTCCAGATGAATCTTCGAGGCATTGTATGTTGAGTGGCGGAGCTCAAATAAAAATAATAATTATTTATTCACATGATGAGAATCGAACACACAACCATGTTAACCGTGACAAATTGTGTTTACAGTCGCATTTTAAGAGACCGGTCCAGACCGGAATGCAGAAAATAACCGATCATATACGAGTGGGACTCGCATACCGAGGGCTCCGTATCAATTTCAGAATTTTGAATTTTAGGAGCCAAAGGGAAATTCATAAAAGTATGCATTCCTTTTTGTATAAAATGAACTATATTTATAGGTTTACAATATTATTTTTATGAAATATCTATAACATTTCACTTTTTGGATTTATTTTTAATTTGTATTGCAAGTTTTCAGTTCTTGTTAAATTTCATAATTGTAGTTCTACGGGAAGTATCCTATAACTTTTGCTTACTTTGAATATCATATATAATGCATATAGACATATTAAGCCGAAATTGATGTCATATATAAAGGGCCGTAGTGTCTTAAAACAGTAAAAAATCAAGTTTCTCAAGTCAACACAATCAAAAGATACGAGCATTTATGCATCGATTTTCTACACATTGTATAAAAGTCGCCGAATCCTTAATTCATTCTATAGGGTATATCCTTAATCAAAACCTATAGGGTACTTTCTACGGACCTACAATTAAGAAATTTGCTTGAAGTGAAAACATTACAATTTATACGTATTTAGTAGAAAAAAATAATTACAAACTTATATTGCAGAGTCCAATTCAAAATGTATCAAAACCACAGTCAGCATTTACATTGTAAAATAGTTCTTGGTTTCGATATAACTATGTACAATATAAAATTTATTGACCTGGTTAAGACTTTGTTGTGAATACAGCTTATAGATTAACTACAATTTGCATAATATGCTTACGTCGTGCACAGGGGATTGACTTAGGACAACAGGCGAAATCGAATAAGCATTTGAGTTACCTATAAAACGTTTGGTTTAGAATTAAACTAAATTTTATATAAATAAATTAAAAAAAAAATCTGTCTTAATTAACATAAGCATTAACATTTGGAGCGGTCGGAGATTATTTTTTATGTTGAAAAAAAAGGGGTCGGATATGTAATAATCTAGTACGATAATAAAAATTGTAGATTTTAAAACATGATAATGTAAAATTTCAAGTGATTTCAAATTAACCGTGTTTTTTTCAAGTGCTACTTACACGATACTATAACACAAACAATCAATTTTAAAATGTATGTCTGTCTGTCTTTTCGTTTGTCCGGGCTAATCTCCGCAGTATATAATTTTGTAATTTTGTATAATGTTATGTGGGATCTTCGCTGAAATATGAAAGAGGGGTTAGTGAAGCAACGTATTTACATTTTATCCTTGAATTTCCACGGGATCGGGATTTACGCGGTTGTCGTGAGCGCGTACCTACCGCTACCTATAAATATGAAATAAATAAACATTTTTCTGGTAAACACGAAAGTTTTTGCGAGCGAAATCCAATAAAACCTTAAAAAATTAAATAACGATACATTAAGTGTATAATAGTGTAGATAAACATATTATAATGAAGTCAACCAATTTTTCCTAAATGCTATACTTAGGTATTATTTAAATAAATATTGATACAGTAAAAGCGGGCGAAACCGCGCGGGGCTATTAGTGTATAATAAATGAGACGTATAAAATTGTCAAAAGTTATATTTAATACATTTATACTACGATAATAGGATAAAGTTTTGAAAATAAACGCATTATTTAAAGTTAACGTACAAAGTTATGAACTATCAGAATATTCGTTTCGTTCTCTTTATGAATTCTGGATCACATTTTGGATACGTTCAAATTGAGAAAGTTGCCAAGTCTCGCATGCACGCTTCTACTTAAGCGCTCCTTTTCCTAAATAGATAGAAAAGTTTGCAGACATATAATATTGTTATTTGTTTCAAGTGAAATTAATTTCTAAGTTCTATCGTGAAAAGATTTCAGACTAGTTTCAAAAATAAGCAAACAGAATGTAAAAATTAAAAAAAAACCTATTATGAAAAAATAATGTAATTTTTTTTTCTGCAGTTTCCGTTTACGTATTATATTTTCCATAAAATAATTAAAATGTTATAAACTTAAAGTTAATATTACTTCCAGGATTTAGTTTGCATGATAATTATTGAAAAAAAAAAATAAATTAAGAAGAAAAACAAATAATATTGAAGTGTATGTCTGTGAACTTATAATTCCCGTGTTTTTCCATATGCATATAGTTTTATATGCGATACCTAAACACAAACAACAATTTTAAAAAATTGAGTCTTCCAATACGACATTTTTTGCGAACAAAATGAAACTTGTAAAAGGGAAGGCAGACAGAACCAAGGCACTATTTAAAAATGAGCACTACGCGGGGTATGGATCCCGTTATCCACTCAATTTTTGAGACATTCAGTTTTGAGTGGGGAAATCAGCGCTGCACTTTGCCTTGTTACCAGAACAGGAGCGGGAATCGAAACCCACAACTGTTTACAGTGCGACACTGTGCCGCTGTGCCTTATAAATTATTATATAAAAATCAGCTTCACGCTGTATCCCGCACACAACAGGTTAGGCAGAGGAAACCTAGTGTTAAGACACTCCGTTCGCCACTTTCTGCCGGATTCTGGTGACATTGTGTGTTGAGTAGCAGAACTCAACGCCGCGCTTTGCCTCGACACCAGAGCGAAGAAATGGAAATATAAATTTAAGTAAGCATTTCATCTCCTCGAGTGGAGATCGAACCCACAACTAGTCGGTTTTACAGTCCATTTTGTGCCGCTGCGCCACGACTGGCCATAAATTAATTAAATTAATATATAAAAGCAAAATATACAAATAAAAGATTTATACAACATAACAGACGATTTCTTTTTGGTAGACGCTTTATAAAATATCCGCATTGGTTATATTTCTCAACTACGACCGTTAAGGGAGACGCAGTCTCAGTTGGATTAAAGCTTTGAGATTAGGATTTCAAGTCAAAGAAAGTCACTTACAAATCCGGAAGCGATTCTAGTTAAAACACGTGCAGCCAAGTTAAATATTTTGATCTTTCAGAATAATGTTTTATCTTTTATTCGGTATTGTAAATAATCGTCACAATTCAGTGCAGACTGCAATGGTTACGTGTTGAAACCTCATTTTTTTTAAATGGTAATATTTGGATATATGAATATACAATCGAATTGATAGCCTCCTCCTTTTACATAAGTTTCTAAATGTATATTTTGTTCATATCTGTCTAGATTGTCTTAACATCTACGTTAGGTTTTGTAATTAACATTATATGTATGTCTAAAATTATAGTAGAAATTATTTGTAAATTAGTCTCCTAAGAAGTGAATTAAATTAATATATAATGTATAGAATTGTTTTATTTACAAGTGGTAGAAAGAAGCTTATTAGTTCTATTCACTATATCACATCAGTTATTGTTTACTTTTCTTATCAATTATTTAGGTTAAGGGAATCTAGTGTCACGATACTCCGCTCCCCATTTTTCGCCAAATTCTAAAGACACTGTGTGTTGCGTGCACCCTACTGTGTGCGAGATACAGCGTGAATTAAAAAAATCCTCTTTAAGAAGCATATAGCAACAGCGAGAATGTGTTTTAATTAAAAATAAACATATATTCGGTAAAAAAAATATATTTACAACCACAGCAGACACATCTTAATATACCCACTGAGGAGTCACAACGACGTAAACTAGTATAATTAATGTATAAACGCTAAGGCCAAATAAAGTTAATTCAACAGTGAGTCAGGGAGGAACGAATCACAGCAGTCTCAGTTTGGAGACACGGTAATGTATCCGAATTCTTAAAGAGGGCTTCCCTACAGTAGGTATTTACCATCTAAGGAAAAATTGAGTTTTAGTGTAATTTGTCTTGTAAGTCGTTCGATCGGCTCTTAAAAAATTTACCGGTATAATGTTTCAACTGATAAAGCCTAAACCAAAAATATAACCGAAATATTACGGTGCTGAAGAACATAATATTCGTATGTAATTATAAGTAAAACGTACGAAGGGATACGCCACATATCTTCCCTTTCCTTATTAAAATAATAAAATTATATTTCTGACTGAGTCAAAACTTACTCAAAAAAAATTTTAGAAATGCAACTTCGTTTCTTACCTTTTCAATTTAAGCTAAAAAGTTTGTGTAGAGGAAATATTTGCATAATGTTATGTAAAACGGAGTAACAAGTATAACATACTATTTTTAGGAAGCTAAAAGAGGTAATTAGTAGTCATTTATTATTTTTAACGGCACCAAAAACCTAGCTGTGGCTGTTACAAAAAAATTTTCACATTAAAATTAACGTTAGTAATTGCAGACAACTAATATGAATATGAATGAAACGCACGCTATAGCGATGTCCAACAATGGCTGCAATTACAGCTACACTCCGCCCCGACCGGGAACTTGTATGGGAATATTTAATGATGGCCGATGACCGCACTTATAATACAAAATGAATTTGCAATTATTTCATGTAAATCAGACATTTTATAATCATCTTTTCTGATTATTAAGATACCAATATTTTGTATGAAAATTGTATGACATCGTTAGCAATTGTTTGGACCTCTGTAACTAACACAAATTTAAATGTGTATTGTATACTGTTTTTATCTATAAGTAATTTTATCTACACCGAAAAGGTAACAAGGTAACAAACAAAAGTAACAGGTAAAAAGACGCATTTTTTTTCAGCTCCATTCTGCTGTATCCCGAATGTAGCAAGATAGGAAGAGGAAGCTAAGACACTCCTCTCCTCACTTTCCACCGGATTCTAGATCAAAATCAAATCAAATCAGCTTCACGCTGTATCCCGCACACTCTAGGCAGAGGGAACCTAATGTTAAGATACGCTGTTCCACACTTTCTGCCGCATTCTGAAAACATTGCGTGTTGAGCGGCAGAACTCAACGCCGCCGGAATCTAGAAGGTTCTATTTATATTATATTTTTTGAAAATAACTTATTTTTGAATACAACTATATTGATATAGCAAAAATGTAAATACACTGTATGTAACAAGAACAGTTTTATTCAAATATATATATTTATATACATACAATGTAATTTCCTTTGAAAGAAAATAAAAATTGGAATTTGTAACAATCCATTCATAAAGTCTTGAATATCGTCACGAGAGCATTATAAATTGGATTACGTCACATTTTACGATCTTGAAAAGAAACTCCATGGCATTTACATTTCATTTCTTTTAAGCATTTTATACTTTAAGCTTACTTGAGGCAGAAATCTAATTATTTTTATATTATCGAATTCTGTTATTACTACACGAATGTTAAGTAAGACCAGATTATTTTTTTTAGCTTTACACCGTATTCTGCGTATAGTAGGGTAGGCAGAGAAACCTTCCTTCCTTGCGCGCTTTGCCTTGCTACCAGTACGAATATACGCAAATATTATTAAATAATAAACCATTCCGTCGAGTGGGAACCGAACTCACAACCGTTGCGCTTACTTGTGTTACTTTCACTCAATAATTAAATATTGGAATTTATTAGAAATGTGTATTGCGTGACACAGAGACTAAAGACTCAAGAGATATTATGGAACAGCGAAACAAAATGCCAAAATTAGTGCTTGCAACGTTATAAATATGACTATATTAAAGATTTAAAAATTAATCTGCTACGGAACCATTACTATGCGGTATCATCAGTTTTTTCTAAAAAATATTTCAATATCCGACATCAATAATGTAATATATTTTTTAGCTTAACGCTGTATCCCAAACACGGCGAAATAGAAAGGAGGAACCTAAGAATAGGTTCTTAGGGTAACACTAGGGTGTTAAGATACTCCGTTTCCATTAGATACTTTGATTACGCATTTTCCGCTGTATACTGGACACATTACGTGCTGAGTGACGGGACACAACGCTTTGCTTCGGTACAAGAGCTAGAAAACGAAAATAGTAAACATGTCATTTCCTCGAGTGGGAATCGAACCTACAACGGGTGGCGATTACAGCCACACGCTTGTAATCCTGTGCTACGACTGGCCTCATAATACATTAATATACTACATATTTACTTATAACAATTTAACACTTGTAGTTAAACATATCTATTTGAAATAGAAGTTGTATTGTTACAGTCATGATAAATGGATATTTTTGACATGTCGCTTAATCATATACTTTTTGATTGATGATTATCCACATTAGTGATAGTTGATAGAAAATTTTTTGTCACATTGAAATAAGCATTTTTTTTACAGAGTGGAAGCGTCCGCGTTTCTTTTACGGGAACAACATATAGAGTTATATATTTTAAAGCCATATCTAACGAAATTAATCAAGGTAACTCAACAGTTCAGACGTAGGATTTTTTTTAAACTTCACGATGTTTCTCCATACCTCTATTTCGTGTGACGCAGTTACGCATAGATACCAGTAACGTAAACACATACTACTTCAAAAATACTACTAAAGGTTAAATAACTTTGAACTTTTCCACCAATAAATACGACTCAATTTCGAAATGAGCCGTATGCGGCGGTTTCCCTTTGATAGGTTAGTGTGCGTGCGTCGTTCTCGACAAATGACGTTTTATATTACAACAAAAAAATCCTGGGAAAAAAAATATTTTTTAATTACTTATTTAGAAAACAACAACAAGTAAACAACAGTAACAAGCGTATAAAAATTTCGAGGTAGCTTGGCGAGAACGTATTGAGAGTGGTCAGAGCGCCTGTTCGGTTTCCAGGAGGCGTGGGTTCGAGTCCCGCTACGTTCAAATTTTTATACGTTATCTAAATAAGTATTTTTCTTTCCTAAGTGTGGAATAACACTTTAAAAATGTTTAATTTTTTTTTATTGTATTAATTAGGCTTTTATAGAGTAGTTCAAACTGTGGTTTCATTTAAAGAGGTGCTGACACTTCCACTCTGTATTGAAATTGAGTATTTTTATATTTTTGACTACTTATTATTTAATGTAATTTATACTGCAATATTTCATTATTTTGATTTCGAATAATTATTTTAATATAATACCTATTAAATCAGCTTCACGCTGTATCCCACACACAGCAGGGTAGGCAGAGGGAACCTGGTGTAAGACGCTCCGTTCTCCATTTTCTACCAAATTCTGGAGGCATTGCATGTTAAGTGGCAGAACTTAACGTCGCGCTTTGCCGCGATACCAGAGCGAAGAAATGGAAATACAAATTTAATTAAATATTTCATCTACTCGAGTGGGGATCGAACCCACAACCAGTCGGTTTTACAGTCACACTTTGTGCCGCTGCGCCACGACTGGCCTCCTTTATATAATACCTATTAATATTTCAATATTATGTTTTTTTGTACATTGTATATATACCATTCGTCTTTTATTAAAATTAAGTTATAGAGGCCAGTCGTGGCGCAGGGGCACAAGCGTGTGACTGTCAACGTGACAAATTGTGGGTACAATTTTCATTCGCGGAAATCATACATTGAATATTATTATTTCTTCGCTTTGGTGTCAAGTTCCACCACTCAATACACAATTCAGCGAAAAGTGGGGAGCGGAGTGTCTTGACACTAGGCGCCCTCTACCTACCCTGCTACATACGGGATACTGCGTGAAACTGATAAAATAAATAACAAATTAAGCTAATTTTCATAAATAAACAAATAAATTGTTTAATTTTACTTACTAAGGAAAACATAACATAATATTATACAACACCTGCTTGACGTAATAAACAATTCACAAACAAAACACTAAATTAATTCAACGTAAGGAGGACCCCAAAACATTAATAGTACAGGCCTTGGCACATCAAAGGTTAAAATTATCATCTGGAGCGGTGACGGAGTAAGGGAGGCACCCCTGCTTTAATGATTCGTGAATACGAATAGTAACTTTATTCTGAAAATTTCCATGTTTCAATAATTAACTTTGAAATGTTTGCGTTTCAGTCTTTTTATGGTTAGACAAGATTTCAATTTCATTGTATATGGGGCCGTTCAAGTATTACGTAAGCACTGTAGGGGGGCGGGAGGGCCTTGGGTTTGCTTATTTTTGACGTTTTCAATAAAATATTTTCAAGAGGATTGCTTATTTTTGATGACATAGGGGAGGGGGGGGTCAAAAATTGCAAAAAAACTGCTTACGTAATACTTGAACGGCCCCTATAATATAAAGCTTTGTTTTGTTAAAATTTTTTTTTTCACTTTCCCGCACATAGCAAGGTAAGCAAAGAGAACCGAGGAGCAAGAGAAACTCTGAAGGATTTTAAGTAACAGAACTCGAGTAAATTAAAATTCAATGGGCAAAACTAAAACTTAAACTATAAAAATTTTGGATTTCGAAGTTTCACTGTCTACTCTGCTAAGTTCAGGATACAACGTAAAACTAAAAAAGTCATCTTTTTTTATCAATCATCTTCGTGTATTCGTTCGTCATTCGTTCGTCATCGTTCGTCATTATACATAACTGGTACCCTAAAAACTCGTCACCAAAGGATCAAAACAACAGAATTTTGGATTCAAATTACACGAATACAGATGTTCCATAAAAAAAGTTACTCTCTTCAAAATGGAACTAGAACCCTTATGTGCACGCTACTGTGAAAATGATAATATAAATCATCGTTTGGGTACGGCACACTGTAAAGTGCACTATAATAAACTACGTTGGTCACTTTCAAAGGAGCGTTTAATATAATGAGTGTATCTTACACAGTGTGTTTGTAGTGTTTTTACTTTTATGTACAATATAATATACATTACTTTATTAAATTAATAGTGAAATATAAAAATATAGATGAAACAAAAGATCAAAGACATTTGAAGTTGAAATGTAAAGCGATGCTTTTATGTTTCAGATATATTTTTTTAGCGTCACGCTGTATCCCACACACAGCAGGGAAGGCAGAGGGAACCTAGTGTTACGACTGAGGAATTGTGTGTTAAGTAGCAGAACTCAATTGTACGTTTTGTCTCGAAATTAGAACGAAGAAATGAAAATATTAAATATTTCATATTTTTGAGTGGGAATCCAACCTACAACATGTTGCGTTTACAATCACACTTTGTGCCATTGCGCCATTAAATTTAAATTCGATTCAAATATCTGTGTCAATAATAAACATTTAAGTTTAATTTTGTACGGAACTTGAACCCCGCAAGTTAACTCACTTCAATTAAGCTATTCTTCCAATATTCACTACCAATCTTAATTGGTACTTGTATTGATACTAAAATAAGATCAGCAGTAGAAAGTTTTATGCTTGATAATCTCCAATAGCGCGGCCACTTAAGGCCATGTGCGGTAAATGGATGGTTAAGTTCGAATCAATAAAGTTTTATGCTTACTTCGAGTTCACTTAGTTTTCAGGCGCCACGTTGCAGTAAATCCTAATAAAATTTACCAACATTTTACTCGCTAACTAATAGAGTTATAGATATTTTGATATGTTTTTAAATTAATTTACTTTACCTTTTGACATATATTTATGTTTTATTCAAAATTTAAATTTAAGTCGAAAATACAGCCATTTTAAATCTTCTTTGTATATTAATAAAATAGTTAAAATACACATTTCTAACTACCATTTTAGGGAAAAACAAAAAGCACAGTCATATTCTAATTCTAGTTGCCCGCAGCTTGTAAAATAAACACTGTACTGCAGCTACAAACTTATCTGAAAACAGTCTCGCTAACAGAATGTTCGCAAAATTTTTATATTAAATAAGTACCTACATGAAAATACAATTTGAGAAACGTAAATATAATTTAAAATAAATAAAAATATGAGATACTGTAAACGAGTTCATTTAATTACGACACTTATTTAATTGCTTACACAACAATACACACATTTGACACCCTTAAGGAAGTCTTTAATGCCTTAAGAGAAGGTCGCGAACCAGGTGAATTCTTAAAGATGACTGAACTGCACATTTTGTTCTGGAAAATCGACCTGGCCCTTATCAATTAATTGCATCTCCAGCCATCGGACGCCGCCAGTATACCTGGCTACCATATATTCCATATCAAATAGATGCCTCCAAAGTTGCAGCCTGGAGAGGGCTCATTATTAAAGTAAGGCGCAACATAAACCACTAACTGCTTCCGGACTCCAACATTAAGACCTTTCAGTCCCTGGCGGTCGAGATTCACATGGGCACCCAACGACTGAGAGTCTACGCTGCCTATCGACCTCCAAACTCGCTCTTGAACATGCTGGAGGTGCAAAAACCACTCAACAGCACTACTCCCACACTACCAGCAGGGGATTAGAACTCGAAATAACCGGCGTATTCCACACGACCTACTTCAACGGCCGAAAGCTGTACGAGGATGCCGACAAGCAAGGTTACGTAGTAAACGGCCCAAATGCACCAATATACTCCTTCACCAGAAGCCATCTTCCGAGCACGATTGATCTGCTCATGCATAAAGGTATGGAGACCAGTCCAGTTACTCTCGGAAGACTGGAAACTCTGCCCTACGTTTTTAGCTCCGACCGAGAGAAGAATGACATCGACGATCGAAACTACAATTGAAGAAGCAGTCGTCATGTTCCAACTCCGACGACTTCCTCCAATCCCAAGACACATTTCTAAACTCATCATGAGGAAGAGGAAGACGCGACTTCAGTGGCAGAGGAATCACGAGCTTGCCACCTACTCGAACTCAACGACTTGATAGAGCAAGTGCGTGCCATGCTCGCAATGTCCGCAGCCAAAAGTTAAGAAGAGTAGATCTCAAGAAGTAGATCTTTAAAAAGTTAAGAAGCTAACGAAGACTGCCACCAGCTAATAAAGAGGCCCTCCCGATAAGACTACTATTCAAAGCGGACGGCCCTTGTGCTCCTAATACAGAGCCTACACATTAGCAAATTACCTTAAGGGCCAATTTACATCAACTACGCGACTGCAGACACAGGTACTCCAACTCGAACGAGCGTCGAGATGGCCTTATCCAAATTAAAACCCAAGCAAATTCCGGGATTGATTAACAGACTTTTCAACGTCAACTTACGCCTAGGTTACTTTTCCAGTGAGTGGAAGGAATTAGGAGGCCTGGTAATTATACTCATAACAGTACGCAGTACGCAGTACTACGCGTACGCAGTACGCAGTAGTAGTGGTATGCCAGTAAGAGCCAACAGCCAGTAAGAAAATTTTTGCAGACGACCCAAAACGTGGCTCTCAGAACCGTCGGCCGCTGCTATGGTAGCTGGTACTTGGACTGACGTTCCAAGCAGCAACAGCTAACATGCCCTTTATCACCCACATCAAATATTTAATATTTTCATTTCTTCGCTCTGGTGTGGAAGCAATGCAAGGCGTTGAGTTCCGTTAATTAACATACACCTCCAGAGTTCAGTAGAAAGTGGAGGGCGGAGTGTCATAACACTAGGCTCATTTTGCCTACCCTGCTACATGCGGGATACAGCGTGAAGCTGAAAAAAATAATTAACTGGAAATCTATTATATTTTACGAGCAATCAGAAATACCGCAAATACAGAAGGATTTATTTGATCTATGTTAAAACCAAGCGAAAATTAAATGCGACAACCGAAAACCGAGTATTAAAATGGACAAAGTTGCAGTACAGACGTATCAAATAACATATTTTAAAATAATAATTTTAAAGGAAAAAAAATGATGCAATACTACTTTATTAATTATCGATCTGTGATACAAATGACATACAAGAGACATCGAGATTTGTGATAAAAGTTAAATCAATACAGGTAGGTTAAAAACGTACGTTGTTGGAGAATTTTCAATATAAAACAAATTGAAGCCGCTGAACATGAAATCGGGATGAGTGGTTTTGTGAGATACCAACATTAAAGTCTCCAACTATTAAAACTGGTGTAGTAAGACCTGGCTCGTAATCGGGTATAATTTTAGGGATGTTGTTGTAATATTTTACCAACGATCGTAACATAAAAGGTTTAATTTCTGCTAACACAGACAGACAGACACAGATTTTGAGCTGCAATAGAGGAAGATACTATCAGCGTAATGAATTATGTTACAAAAAATAGATAATGAGTATATAAATTATACAACAGATTACTCAGAGCTGAACCTTAAGGAAGACCTTTCCAGACAAGTGTGGTAGGTACAGCAGGAAGCGGGTGATGCTATTTTTTGCTGTGACGTTTACTGAGTAACAAATGACAAACTGCATGCTTTTGTTGCATGACAACTGCGTAATTGTAATAACATTTATTTGTGTGTGTGTTTGTCAGTGCGGTTTAAGAATGAAAAAAAAAAACAACTTCACGCTCTATCCCGCTCACAGCAGGGTAGGCAGAGGGAACCTAGTGTTAATACACTCCGTTCCCCACTTTCCAGCGAGTTCTGGCGACATTGCGCGTTGAGTGGCGGAAGTCAACTCCGCGCTTTGCCTTGACACCAGAGCGAAAAAGTTTTAATATAAATGTGAATAAATATTTCATTTACTCGACTGGGGATCGAACCCATAACCAGCCAATTTTACAGTCCCACTTTGTGCCTGCGCCACGACTGGCTAATTTAAATCTACAATTTAATTATTTATTCATTATTTAAAACAAGCTATGGCTTGTTTAGAACATAAAAAAGAATAAAGCTGGCATGATGCCAAGCAAAAATGTATTATTTGAACAGTCTTCGACAAAAAACAATTGAAATATATGAAAACATTTTCCACTATGATATATTCAATACATATTAAATGATTCATGTTCTCAGTGAACCATGCAACATCATTTAGCCAATTAGATAAATTACAAAGTGTAGCAGTGGTGTAACGGGACTATATTTCATAGATGGTATTTCGCTGAGAATGCATTTGGAAAGCAATACGCCGCAAGCACTCCCGAATATTTCTGATACTTTAGTTAAGGCACCACCACCTAATATCGAAACCTATTTTATATATATTGTGTTCCTCTCTTTCAGAAATCGAGTTAAAATTTGAAGCTTAGTTATGCTTATAAGAAAAAGTTTCATGTTTCTTCTTACGTATTCGACGAATACGCATAATTTGGTTTTAAAAATTTACATACATTCATAAATATATTTTGAGTGAAATAACGAGACTCTATATTCCTAAGTGCGTAACTAGAGCAGAAATATATATTGCGATGATATCAAAATATAAGGTACCTGCTCTCTTTAAATATGAAGCCAAATTATCATACGAAAAAAATATTATTAATATATATTATTAAAAGAAAAAGCCTTTCATAAAATAAATTGTCATAAAAAAAAATAAACATTTTACATTTTCTCAAATAAACATTTAAAATTTTCTGCTACTCAACACGGAATGCCTCGAAAAATTCGGCGGAAAGTGGGGAACAAAGTGTCTTAACACTAGGTTCCCTCGGCCTACCGTGCTATATGCGGAATACAGCGTGATTTTTTTAATAAATTGACATATACTTGTATATACGTTGTACATACTCTTCAAACTTTTATAACCATAAAGTATTACCTACTATACCTAGTGTCATAATACTATAAAGAAAATTTATTCCTGGGACAGTTCTGAAACGGTAAACTTTAGGAGGGATAGAATTATAGGAAAGCAGCTTAAATAGTCTGAGTCGCATTAAATTCATCAAAGTTCTGCATTAAAACTTCGAACTTAGGCTGCAAACTGCGCCTACGTTAATATCGTTATAATTTAATACTAGATAAAAATTACATGAGAAATCTGTTGTATTTATTTTATTGTTTTACGTATATGAACTATTGGTATTTAAAAAACTCTTAGAAAAAACTGTGATACATTTATATTTAGTGTTTTTTTTATTTATTACTTTTCTTATTTAATAATGACACCTTACTCTGGATTACTCTACTTTCTACTTTTCTTTATATTTAAAAGAAGAACTCAAACCACAACAAGTACTTTGTAAAATAGTTGTAAAAATATTAATATTCTTAATATTTTTTTATTATTAGAAATCCGTAATCTAATACATTGTACTGACGCTACGTCATTGCTACGTCGAATGATGTTATTAATATAGAAAATTATAAGAGATTAATATTGTAGATAGAAGATATAGAATATTTAAAAGTAAATTAGTTAGTATTATTTTTATATGTCCAAAATAGTATATTGAAAAATGTATTCAATATTTATTATATATATTTGAGGCCAGTCGTAGCGCAAGGGCACAAAGTGTGACTGTAAACGTTGTGGGTTCGATCCACACTCGAGGAATGAAATATTTATTTAAATTTATATTTCCATTTCTTCGTTTTGGTGTCGACGCAAAGCGCGGCGTTGAGTTCCGCCACTCAGCACGCAATGCCTTGGCCTTGTCTTGGCACATTGGTGCAGAGGCACTGGCGCAGGACTATAAACGTGACGATTATGGATTTATTATTACGCGGAGGAATAAAATATTTAATATTTTAATTTTCTTGTTAAAGAGGCAAAGCGCGGCGTTAAGTCTTATCACTCAGCATGCAAGGCTTCTTGAATTTGGCAGAAATGTTTTAATGGGAACGGAATATTTCACCACGAGATCCCCAGGTTCCCTCTATCTTATACTCCTACGTAGGGCATACAACGTAAAGCTTTTTACATAAATAAATATATTTTATTAAAAATAAAAGTAATACCAACATTACACTTAATGTATTGAAACCGAAGTCCACTATCTCTCAGCTTTGATCCTCACAATCCAATATGTTTCGAATGTAAGGGTCCTAAATAATAGAGTCATAACCCCGGTTCTTTGATTCGACGTCCGATAAAGGAGAGTTGATCCGCCATCTGTGGATGTAGTGCTTCAAATTTATTTCTATTATGTTATTTTGTTGAATACAAATATATATATATAGACTAGGGGCCCACTCGCTCTTTCTCGCATTCTACTTTTTTTATTATTATTATTGCAGTATGCATTTGCCAACAGATTATTTTTTAATTCTTAGTAATTATCTTTGGGTAGTGGAAATTTGTGAAGATCTCCCTACAGAGATGCTAACAACATACATAAGTTGTAACAAGCGTATAAAAATTTAGACATAACACAATGAGAACGTTTGGCTTAGTGGTCAGAGCGCCTGGTCGGTTTCCAGGAGGCGCGGGTTCGACTCCCGCTACGTTCAATTTTTTATACGTTTTCTAAATAAGTATATGCCAACAGATTGATCATATAATTTAATCACCTTACAATTTTTTTTGTCCCAAAAATAACTATTCCGCCATCTTGGATGGTCCGCCATATTGGATTTAGAATGACGTCACATTATTTTATGAGTTGCTCTCAACGATCCCTTTCATTTGATACCCATATTATAGATGTACATTAAATATAACTATTCCGCCATCTTGGGTGGTCGGCCATATTAGATTTAGAATGACGTCATACAGCTTATCATGCATTATCATCCAAACTATTGAATTTGAAGCTGAAATTTTGTATACACACATTTCAGCTCCATCGGTTGAAGATATCTTCTTCAAAATTGAGCTCAAAGATTTCATCCGAACTAACATACATACATTGCAAAGTAAATAAAGCCTTTTAATAACTTTTATTTGATCAATTTCCTTACATACAGCTCCAATATAATAATTAAAAAATATATTTCAAATCAAAAATGTTGCAATTATTTTAATGTTTGACGTTTTCAACGAAAAACATTTCTAACGTCGAAAAAATTATAATTAACAGTATTTCAATACACCCAAATAATATATATTTTATTTGCTCTAAAAAAGTATTTTTGACGATCCAATCTCTGCGTTTTTATCGACGCCATTTGTACAAGTTACGAAGCAATTTGTGGGACATTTTTAGAGATTTATAAACGTTATTGACGAGCGAGTGTCGTGGTCGGCATACGTAACGCCCATTAGAATCAAAGTTAAATGGAAAAAATATTTGAAAAACATATTTACATAATCGTTTGGTTTATTCGAATAGTAAAAATATTTCGCTACCACCAAAGGCCACCACCCACAGCAGTTGTTAGAGATATGAAATGATATAAATAACTATTTAATTTAGTTGTATTTATTTTTATAGTTAATAAACTATACACAGTAGTTAGCCTCACGCTGTATCCCCGTATCTACCATAGCGAGAAAACACTCCGTACTCAATATGACATTTCCACTCCTCTCTTTGCGACGAATTCTGGAGGCAATGCTTGGCCAGTGGCGGAAGTCAACGCCAAACTTCGCCACATTACTAGAGCGCGGAAATTATAATAATTCATTGAATGGGAATCGAACTCACTGCCTATCACGTTAACAGTCGCACGCTGGTGCCCTAGCGCCGCGACTATGCCGCGAAATGATAACCAAAAATACAAAAAAATACTTGATTATTTATTATAAAGAAGTATAATTAATACAATTGATAATTATTCGTTGTAATAAGTAAATATTATCATTTAATTTCAATCGTGGCGCAGGGACACAAAGTGTGACTGTAAAAGCGATTAGTTGTGGGTTCGGTCTCCACACGAGGAAATGATTTATTTATTTAAATTTATATTTCTATTTCTTTGCTCTGGTGTCGAGGTAAATAGCTTGAACGTTGCTCACGTTGAATTCTGCTACACAACAAGCAGTGCCTCCGGATTTCGGCGGAAATTCGAGAACGGAGTGTCTTCACACTAGGTTCCCTTTGCCTACTCTGTTGTGTGCGTACATACAACGTAAAGCTGATTTTTTTGATTCAATCTCATTTGATTAAATTCAATTAAAGTAAGGTTTGTGAAGATTATTTAACAAATATCGCATAAACTTACTAGATTTTTTTATCTTCATTAAAAGAAGACGGACGAAACTATCTGTTAAGAGAGTTCGATCTCCACTTCACGCCTAACTTTCGAGACATTGCACGTTGATAAGCGGAACTCACGTCACGTTTTGCCTTGGTACCACTGGGCGTGCCACTGTGCCTCAGAAAAATTGCATAAACAAAATACTTCTCCAAATGATGTCCGAGTCTACAATTATCGGTTCATATCTCATTTTCGTATGATAGCCCTAAATCATGTTAAATCATGTCAATTCGATACATAATTAACTAGTTGCAAAAACTGACAGTGTGAATATTAAATGACTATTATCCTTCAATATCCCGAACTTTCCCGTTTTGACGATATATAATTTACTAAGTTAAAAATATTGTTATTATATTATGTACGAGATGTCGATTGCCACTTCGTTGCTTTACAACTCATATATTATTTCTATTTAAGTAAAAAAATAAATAAATGAACTTCACTGTATCCCGTACACAGCAGTATTGTAGGGGTTGTGGTTCAACCGAATTTTTCGAGACATTACGTATTGGTGGAGGAACTCAACGTCAAACTTTGCCTCTTCACCAGAGAGAAGTCAATAGAAATATGAAATATTTCATTTCCTCGAGTGGGAACCGAACCCACAACCTGTCGCGTTCATAGTCACACTTGGTGCCCCTGCGTGCTGCTGTTTGTGGGTTTGATCCCCATTCCATTTCCATTAAGACATGACTGTTCCACACTTTCTGTCAAATTCTGTAGTTTTCCACCCAAAATTTTGTATTTTAAATAAAATTATTTGATTTTGATTTTGATTTGAATACAATAATAAATTATGAATATACGCTCTATATCCTTTTTAATATGCAATAGATAGAGGGATATATCTATCTCTCTTTCACAATATCAGCAGAGAGAATAATTATAATTTTACGGCTTTTGCCTTTATTGTTTATACAACAGTATTATTTCTATCGACGTAGCGGAGCTTTAAACAAATATGTCGTCGAGAAGAAAACAAACTGTAACAGGCATTCTGTGCCGCGGTGGATATTAAATTCCTTCTGTTTGTTGTTCTTGTACTTATTTTATCCACAATTTGCGAGAAATTTATGTCATCTATATTTCGTTACATTTTGAAAGTCGTATATGAAATATTATCTTTTTTTATTATTATTATCAGAAATAACTAGAGCAGCGTGGAAAATGAATTTGTTTTGTTATTTTCATTAAAAATATAATTACGGTGCATTAAGTACGTCCACATTTGTATTTAAAATATAGTTGGTCTTGATTTGGTCTGGAAATATATAGTCCTGTAGCGCTGAAACTAGTGTCATTTTCAGTCACTCTTGAATATTCAAAAGAGCTTGAGAATAATCTTCATAAAGAATATTTTGAATTTGAATTATTTTTCTTTACTTTAAACATACCTATATAACTATGCACTGCATATTGCACCAAATTCAAAATATACATATAAATTCTAAAAAAATGGAGCCATTCAAGGGCGACAGATTTCATTGTAATATGAATCTATCAATAAGCATTTCTTAATAAGATTTGAACACCTTATTACAATATACAATTAGACAACTACTAAATATCCAAACTACAACGTTTTCAGTAGTTTTAAAAAAAATAAACAGCAATTTATTTATACAAAACTACAATATAATTCTAAATTTATTCCACAAATTTTTACACGCTAAACAACATTCAAGCGAGCAGTATGTCGTAATAAAAAAGTTTAATGACCCAGACGCAGCTACCCTCACCACCTCTGGTTCCATTTGCGTAAACTTGCATAATTACTATTAATATGTGCTTCAACTGCTAATGTTAGGTAAATTAGTATGCTAACTATCCTCATGAGACCTAAATAACAAAAATTAAAACCTAAGGTATATTTTAAAAAGTTATATCTTAAGTAGAAAGATATGTTAAGATAAATTCCATTCTGATATTTTGATTTCATTTTGTTATAAATAAGAAAACATTATGGTCCCCTTTTGCATAGTCAACTGTTTGAGTCATACTTTTAAATATTTTTTTTCAAGTTTTTTACAATAATATATACAAATAACTACATATATTTATCAACAGATCCAAACTTTAGTAAAAGTAAGTTGTTCACAATTTCTTAAAATTTAATTACTTTTAAAAATAAGAATAATTCATAAATAAAATCAGCTTCACGCTATATTCCGCACACAGCAGGGTAGGCAGAGGGAACCTAGTGTTAAAACACTCCGTTTCCCACTTTCTACCGAATTCTGGAGGCATTGCGTGTTGAGTGACAGAACTCAACGCCGCGCAATATAAATTTAAGTAAATATTTCATCTCCTCGAGTGGGGATCAAACCAAAAACCAGTCGGTTTTACAGTCACTCTTTGTGCCGCTGCGCCACGAATGGCCTCTTAGTCTTAGTGGGTTATATAATTCACTATAGCTCTTCAGGGTTAAAGACACTCCCTTCCTCATTAAGACAATTTCCATTAAATACTTGAGGCGTCGCGTGTTTATTGGCGGAACTCAACGCCACGCCTTACCTCGTTACCTGAGTGAAGAAATTGAAATATGAAATATTTCATTCTCCCATCGTGCATTATATCCTCATTTCCATAAAAGTGGGGATCGAATGCACAACCATCGCGTTTATTGTACCCCTGCGCCATGAAGGTCTCATAATATCTTCTCATTATAAATATCTTATTACATAAATAACAATTAAACCTTTTAGTTAACAGAACGAAACAAACAGGAAGCTACGGAATTATAACAAAGTAACTTTCATTTTATATTATCAAAAACGAAATGAAATTTGGTAAATTCGTGGGACAGTTAAAGTTATCTAAACAAAGTTACAAGAGTAGCTTAAGTTAGAAATGGAGAAACATTTCTATTAATCCTAATAAATTCTCTATTTTATGAAAATACCAAAAAAAGCACGGACATAGAAAACTTCGTAATTGTTTCATTTAATATTTTCATTTTCATTCATTTTGCTTTAAGATTTTTTAAATTTTTAAATGATCTAATTAACGAGATCAAAGAACTTTTACATCGTAAAGTTAACTGTGCTGCGTTAGTACTGTTAAAATATAATAGTAATTTACTATGAATACTTTGTAGGTAAATATATTTTTTATAAAAACACATAAAACGTAGATATTTTTTAAAAAATTTAATTGTGTTTAATGTTAAGTTTTTAGGGTTCTAAAGTTTCAAATATTTAAATAAACATTTTTCTTTCTTAGGTGTGGAATAACACTTTCAATATTTTAAAAACAATCATTAAAGTGTTTGTATGTTCGTTGTTCTACAAAATTGCTTAAAATACATCCTTTATTGAATTGACTGAAACTTTCATTCTAGCTTCACACTGTATCCTGCACTTAGCGGAGTAGGCAGAGGGAACCTGAGAACCTAGTGTTAAAACACTCCGCTCCCATTAAGATACTTCCGTTCCCCATTTTCCTCCGAATTATGTAGGCATTGCGTTTTGAGTGGTGGAACTCAACGCCGCGCATTACCTCGGTACCAGAGCAAAGAAATGAAAATATTAGATATTTTATTATCAACAAATAGTTGCACGCTTGTGCCCCTGCGTCACGACTGGCCACAGAACTCTTGTCCCACACAACCTATAGAAATTGAAGATTATAAATATGTACATTACCCCAGATTTTACTTTGCACGATACAAAAACGTATTTAAACTGATTGAAACAGTTGTAAAGAAAAATGGAAAAAAAAAAATTTATATGAATGCTTTCTGAAGTTCTCAAATATGAAAAAGTTGTAAAATCGTATAACTTTTGTTCAACTGAATATTGCAGGACGGCGACCGGTCACGTCCGCTTAACTTTGTAAAATATTTTCCAGTTCGAGGTACTTTAAAGAACTTTATTGGTTTCCATATTATTATGCTTAAATATCCTTCAATTGTTATCACGTGGCGTACATTGGAATGGGTTGTGTTATATAAGCAATATTTATAAATATATAGATTTTTCAATATAAATTACCAGTCGTGGCGCAGGGACACAAGTGTGTGACTGTAAACGCGACAGGTTGTGGGTTCGATGCTCACTCGAGGAAATAAAATATTTAATATTTTCATTTTTTTGGTTCTTTGCTCGAGGCAAAGCGCGGCGTTGAGATACGCTACTCAACACGCAATGCCTCCAAAATTCGGTGAAAAGTGGGGAGCAAAATGTCTTAAAACTAGGTTCCCTCTGCCTACCCTGCTATACATGGGATACAACGTGAAACTGAAAAAAAAAGAAAAATGAAATGTCAGTTTAAACTGTATATCTCATTTAAATAAGCATCTATATATATAGAACACATATCAAAATTATATAACAAATGTTTACCATGTTTTTGTTTTTTGCAATTATAGGACACCGTCAAGCAGTACGTCGGTAGAGTAGACTTAAAAACCGCAGACTCGTTTGGCTTACCGCCAGACCGCTTGACACATCTACAGTCCACTTTGCGACGCAGCTACGAGAGCTTATGCGGAGGGAAACTTGTAACTCATAAGGAAATGGAATAAAAGAAAAAACTCAGTAAATCATTCGCGATTAATCGAAAAAAGTTCCGGAAAGTTTTATCGTGAATTAATGAGGCTAACTAGAAATGCTGGAAAGTTCCATTAAACTCATGTAATGGCCAATTGATTTCACTGGTTCTTGCAAGAAATCTAGCAATTTTTCTTTGTTCCTTTTTTTTCTATCATAAAAAGAACTTGTAAGTATTGATTTTAAGGTCAAGTTATGTTTGTAGATAATTGCGTATTTATCTGATTTTAAATAATTTATAACATTTATATTAATTGCGGTGAAACTCATAACGTATTTATATAAAGTTATTATCAGTATTCAAACGCTTGTATAAAATAACATTTATATGCATTAATTAATGTTAGCATATAAATTACATACATTACTAGAATATAGAATAGCAGTCCGCCCGCGACTTGAAATCTACGATTTTTTATTTAAATGTATTTGGGAAAACTACTGTACCCAGGATACACAGGATAAAATATATAATTATTTCATATCTGTCTTGGAGGCAGGTATTCATGCGTGGTAATCGGGACATTTCCCGTGTAAATATCGTTAAAAAATTGCCTATATGATAGTTCCAGTGAAAGTCCTATAAAAATTGGTTGAGCTATTCTCGAGATTAGTCCGGACAACAGTACAGACAAACAATCGTTTATTTGTAGTTTAGTAAATAAAACAAATCAGCTTCACGCTGTATCCCGCACACTGCAGGGAGGCAGAGGGAACATAGTGTTAAGACACTCCGTTCCCCACTTTCTGCTGAATTCTGGAGGCTTTGCATGTTGAGTGGCAGAACTCAACGCCGCGCTTTGCCTCGACACCAGAGCGAAGAAATGGAAATATAAAATTAAGTAAATATTTCATCTCCTCGAGTGGGGATCGAACAGTCGATTTACAGTCACACTTTGTGCCCCTACGCCACGACTGGCCTCAACACAACTTGTATTTTAGTTCATTGTTTTTAATGTATGCTAATAACTATATGAACTTCAAAAATCTCACTTATCTACAGAAAGTCTTGTTATTGAAGGGTGCAGAAAAAGTAAGTACCTACGTACCTGTGGGTAATTCCACATGACGTGTACCAGCAACCGACGCAATAAATTATTTAAAGTCACGAAAATAATTGCTAATTGGACGCCCGAAACGCTTCTGTCTGTCTCAATTACGTGTTTATGTCAAAATGTTGTTTGGGACGTTTTACATGTGTAAATAGATGACGACTTAATATTGGAAATGTATATATGGAAAGTCGTTATTAAGTTACTCTCTTTTGAGGCCCTCGTAACGCAGTGGCACAAACTCAGAACACATCTCTACCGATACAACATCAATCGATCTGAATATTTGCCAATCATCAAAACTTGGATAGAAAATTACAAATTACATGCCAGTGAATGCGTCTGGCTTTAATCTGAGATCATATTCTTATACCGCTAAGAACACACAAATAGCAGCTACGTCATCAGTAGAAGTGTCATCATAATCAAGTCGAAAAGCCGGTAGAATCACCATATATCGCAACATCATTAGCTTCTTATTTAGAAAACGTATAAAAACTTAAACGTAGCGGGACTCGAACCCGCGCCTCCTGGAAACCGACCAGGTCCGTTTCCAGGAGGCGCAGGTTCGAGTCCCGCTACGTTCAAATTTTTATACGTTTTCTAAATAAATATTTTTCTTTCCTAAGTGTGGAATAACACTTTAAAAATGTTTAAAAATCATTACCTTCATTGATTGTAATAGAGTTAACATTGACGTCGGAATTGATGTCGGAAATTAATTTAAAAATGAAAGACGCACAAGCTGGTGATATTTGTCTAGTAAACGTAATTGCCGTTACCGTTCCTCACTTTCCGCAGAATTCTGAAGGCATTTAGTGTTGAGTGGCAGAAGTAATTTAATTTCCTTGAGTGAGAATGGAATCTACAACCTGTCAAAATTAAAGTCAAACGCTTGTGCCTCTGTGCCACAGCACAATCAATCTAAATCTAAGAGGAAAATAAACAAATAAAAGATTTATACTTAAATAAGTATAATCTATATATTTTTCTAAATAGAAAACGTACAAAAATTTCAACGTAGCGGGACTTGAACCCGCGCCTCCTGGAAACCGACCAGGCGCTCTGGGCCACAGAGCCATACGTTCTCATATAAGAACGTATGGCTAATAAGTTTTCTAAATAAGTATTTTTCTTTCCTAAGTGTGGATTAACTTTAAAAAAATGTTAAAAATAAAAAAATATATATAACATAAAAAACTATCTCTTTTTCGTAGACGCTTAATAAAAAATCCGCATTGGTTATATTTCTCAACGACGGCCGTAAAGGGGGACGACGCAGTCTCTGTTGGATTAAGGCTTTGAGATTAGGATTTCAGGTCAGCAAGCCACTTACAAATACGGAACCGATTTTACAAGTTCAGAAAAATTTTACAAATCAAGGAGGAGTTCCGTACAAAAGTTAGAGGTCTTAAGCTTTTTTCCGAAATTCAGGCTTAGCTTAGCCAGAGCCTCATTTGACTTGAACTAGCGGCTTCAATACCAATATATGCTTAAAATCATAGTAGTAAATCATTTACTCATAAACGTCATAAAAAGTGAATTGAAGTAATATTTCATTAATAGTAGGCGTCCATGTACAATAATTCAAAGGTATGAAAAGTGGCAGAAAAAAGCTAATTTATTCTATTTACCACATTAAATCAGTTATAGGTAACCTTACTTACCACTTATTTAGAAGCATATACCAAGAGGGAAAAAAAGTTTATATTAAAAATAAATCACATTCTGAAGGAACCCAGCGCTGAGACACTCCGTGTCCCATTTTCCGCTGAATTCTGGAGGCATTGTATGTTCAGTGGCAGAACTCAACGCCACGGTTTACCTCGACACCAGATCGAAGAAATGAAAATATAAATTGGAATAATTATCTCATTTGCTCGAGTGCGAATCGAACCCATAACCAGTCACGCCCCTGCGCTACGACTGATTTATAATTTAAATAATTTGAACTGAAATTTAGAGGTCCTGGTTCATATAAAAAAAAAATATAGATATTCGGTAAATTTCGATTTAAATTCACCACCACAGCAAACATGTCAAAAGCTACAGAAGCATCACAACGGCGTAATGTTGTATGGTAAATGTAGAAACGCTAAGACCAAATTAAGTACTTAAACATTAACTCAACAATGGATCAGGGAGGAACGAATCACATTAGTCTCAATTTGGAGGCTTCGGATAATATATCCGAATTCTTAAAGATGGTTTCCCTACAGTAGATATTTACCATTTAAGGGAAACGGAGTTTTAGTGTAATTTGTCTTGAAAGTCGTTGGATCAGATTTCAAATAAGGAATGGCCACATATCTTGCTTTTCCTTATTAAAATAATATAATGATGTTTCTGATATATTTAAATGAAAATATCTTAAGTAAGTCAACAGTTAAAACAACCTTTGAAAAATTCAACTTCGTTTCTTACCTTTTCAATTTCAGCTAAAAAGTTCATGTAGGGGAAATAGGTATGTATGTATATGCATAATGTTACGTGTACTTTGTAAAACGAGCGTCGAGCAACAAGTAAAAAATACTCGCTTAACAATGCGAAAAGAGG
The DNA here is from genome assembly GCA_013421005.1 of Heliconius erato x Heliconius himera. NCBI lineage: Eukaryota > Metazoa > Arthropoda > Insecta > Lepidoptera > Nymphalidae > Heliconius > Heliconius erato x Heliconius himera. Next base: position 35,153 of record JAATLQ010028443.1, on the reverse strand, counting down.
TAATTTGTAGTCATTTATTATTTTTAACGGCACCAAAACCTAGCTGTGGCTGTTACAAAAGAATTTTCACATTAAAATTAACGTTAGTAATTGCAGACAACTAATATGAATATGAATGAAAAGCATGCTGTAACGATGTCCAACAATGGCTGCAATTACAGCTACACTCCGCCCCTACCGAGAACTTATAATATTTAATGATGTCCGATGACCACACTCATAATATAAAATGAAATTGCAATTATTTCATGTAAATCAGATATATTTTAGTCATATTTTCTGATTATTAAAATATTTGTACGTAATCGTATATTATATAATACGTTCTATGGATATCTTTACAAATTGTTTGGAATTCTATTCTCTATCTCTCTTTATTCTATATCAGTTTTATCTATACGTATAAAAATAATCAATTGTTATTCCGTGAAGTATGTTACGAAAAGACACAAAAGTTTAATTTTGTTTTTCATCTTCACGCTGTATCCCGCATGTAGCATGGTAGGCAGAGGGAGGCTAGTGTTAAGATACTCTGCTCCGCTCTAGAGGATTTTTATAATATATTTTTTGTAAAAAGCGTTAATATCGTCAGCCGAATTAATTGGATGAAAGCAGGGAACGAAGTGTCTGCATTGTGTCTGGACTTAATGTGTCGGCTTAGCAAAAGAACATGAAATTTATTTTCACGATTATTACACATTTTAAATGAAACTATTTTAACCGGATTAATCGCGTATATTTAAGATTTTACGAGTATATTTTTGGAAACCCGACGTTTCGAACACTTTGCAGTATTCCGTGGTCACACGTGGTGGTAGACTGAGGTGGCATTCGTCTGTCAGTTGACATAATTGTTATATCGAACTACCGCCAACGATTTCTTAATTTGCTTCGCGTATTGCCCTGGATTCCTGTAGGATGAGTTGATAGTATCTTGCCCTCTGGTATGGTGGTTTTGACACTTCAATGATTTTATGAGTGGGTCCCAGGTGGTAGAAAGTTTCCAGCCATCCTCTTTATTGAAATTAGGATGTGTGGTTGGGTAACGTTATCTTAAATATACGCGATTAATCCGGTTAAAATAGATTCATTTAAAATGAAATTCATTACAAAAAAAAATATAGACTTACACTCGGCCTATGCACACAGAGACTCACAGATATTATGAAACAGCGGAACAAAATGCCAAAATTAATGCTTGCAACGTTACAAATATAAATATCTCAATTAATTTAAATCATGAATCTACTACGTGACTATTGCTTTGCAGTACCTATCATCATCTTTTTATAAAAAAAATATTTAAATATCAGGCATCAGTAATGTAATACATTTTTTTAGCTTCACATTGTATCTACACTCAACACACAACGGGGCAAAGAGAACCTAGTGTTGGGAATCTAGTGTTAAGACACACCGTTACCATTAAGATACTTCCGTTTCCAACTTTCCGCTAAATTCTGGAGGCATTGCGTGTTGAGTGGCGGGACTCAACGCCGCGTTTTGCCTCAACACGAGAGCGAGGAAATTAAAATAGTAAATATTTCATTTCCTCCAGAAGGGAATCGAATCCACAAAGAGTGAAAATATGTTTAGAGACGAGCGTTTCTACTTTAATTTAGGTGAGAATGTACCTTCAGTTGGCACTACCTCTGAAAGGGCCCAACTTTCAAGTTAAAAAGTATGCATACTGTCTAAACTACATAGACTATTAATGGGAAAAATTTCAACTTTGCTAAAATGGCGTAGGTCTGTTGGCCTTGGAATCTCAGTCTATATTTGAAATATATGACTAAATTGTATTGTTACAAACGTGATAAATGGATATTTTTGTCATGTCGCTTAATCATATAGTTTTTGATTGATGATTATCCACATTAGTGATAGTTCGTCTAAAAATTTTTGTATTATAGTTGAATATTTATCCTTATTTAAAATTACAATTATTTCGTTTAATATATACAACTCATACTCAACAATATTCCAGTATACATACAATATTCCAGTACTCTGTTTTTGAATAATTATTTTCATGTAATATTATATTTTCCTTTGTAAATAATATTATACCAATCGTCTTTCATTAAAATTAAGTTATAGGGGCCAGTCATAGCGCTGGTGCAGAAGGGTGTGTGTACGCGCGACAAATTGTGAGTTCGATTCCCACTCAAAGAAATAAAATATTTAACGTTCTCATTTCCTTCGCTCCGGTGTCGAGACAAAAGCTTGGCGTTTAGCCACTTAACACGCAATGCACATAGAATTCGGTGGAAAGTGTGGAGCGGAGCGGAGTCTTAACTCTAGGCTCCCTCTCCCTACTCTGGTACATGCGATAGACATAGATATTTATTGTGTGAAGCTGAAAAAAAAATATAGCTAATCAAGCTAATTCTTATAAAAGCCAAATTATTTAATTATATTTGCTAACTGAACATTTAATTTTTATTTTGTACGGAACTGAACTCTGACTAACTGAAAACTGAACCCCGCAAGTTAACCCACTTCAATTAAACTATTAATTTCAATATTCACTAACGCTCGTTTACCAATCTTAATTAGTACTAGTATTGACACTAAAATAAGATCAGCAGTAGAAAGTGTTATGCTTGATAATCTCCAATAGTGCGGCCACTTAAGACCATGTGCCGTAATGGATGGTTAAGTTCGAATCAATAAAGTTTTACGCTTACTTCGAGTTCACTTAGTTTTCGAGAGCCACGTTGCACGTAAATCCTAATAAAATTTGATATTTTACTCGTTTACATAATAAAGTTATAGATATTTTGATATGTTTTTAAATTGCTTTACTTTTTCATGCTTAATGCTTTCGAACAACTTTACATATTTTTGTTTCATACAAAATTTAAATTTAAGTCTAATATATTCTATTAAGGTTTAAAATATTCTTAATTCTCTTTGTTTATTATTAAAATAGTTAAAATAAACATTTCTAACAACTATTTGAAGGGAAAACAAAAAGCACAGTCATATTCTAATTCTAGTTGCCCGCAGTTTATAAAACAAACACTGTATACTGCAGCTACAAACTTATCTGAAAACTGTCTCGCTAACAGAATGTTCGCGAAATTACATTAAATATGTACCTACATGAAAATACGATTCGAGAAACATTTATATTTAAAGTAAATATAAATATGAGATACTGTAAACGAGTTCATTTAATTACGACACTTATTTAATTGCTTGCACAACAATATTAAACACGCTTGGCAATGAAATGTCATACTTAATTAAACCGTCAAATATTATGATATTTGTGCACAGTATAATATAAAGAGCCCAGTCGTGGCGCAGGGGCACAAGCAAAGAAAAAAAGGAATCGGAGAACGCTACCTCCACTATAAAACACAGGTAGCCCCTGATGCTGCCTTTGCTACTATTAATATAAATCCACAACACTAGCCCCAGCAAAAGGAGAGGCTACCAACAGGGCTATCGAGACCTTTAAGAAAGTCCTTATTGCCTTAAGCGAAGGTCGAGATCAGATCCAGGCGACTGAACTGCACATTCGGTTTTGGAACGTCGCCGGCCTGAAGAAAAGACAATACATCCCCCGACTGCCCCTTCGCCAGCAAAACATTGACCTGGATTATCAATGAATCATGTCTCCAGCCATAGGACGGTACAGCTTACCTGGCTACCATATATTCCATATCGACTGGATGCCTCCACAGTTACAGCATGGAGGGGACTCCATATCACAGTTTGGCGCACCATAGTCCATCAACCGCTTCTGGATTCCGACACAAAGATCTTCCAGTCCCTAGAGTCAAAATTTATCCAACATGGGCACTCAATCACTGAGAGTCTACGTTGCCTAACAACCTCCAATCTCGCTCTTGAACGTGTTAGAGGTGTGAAAATTACTCAATAGTACCACTCCACACTAAAAATGGGGGCGTAATAACCGGCGTGAAGGTGCCACACGACCTGCCCCAACGGCCGACAGTTGTACCATACTAACAGACAAGGTTACGTGGTAGAAGGCCCAAGTGAACCCACACACTACTCCTTAACCAGAAGAAATCTTCCAAGCACGATTGACCTGCTTGTACACAGGAGTATGAGGATCATTCCCGAATAAGTATCTTTTAACTAACAACAAAATGGAAAGAAAAATTACATCCCAACTACACAAAGAGAAGCAATCGTCGACTTCCCCCAATCCTAAGACACATTTCTGACCAAGGGGGTCATCTTGCGGAAGAGCGAAACGCGCCCTGAGTGGCAGAAGACTCGCGAGCTGGCCACCAAATCACGATTTGATAGACCGAGTGGGTGGGAGGTGAGAGAATCTTTTAAGCTAACAAAGACCAACCCTTGCCTATTAACTTACTTGACTGAACTTACACCACCCCTCTCTTCCCCCCAAGTCTACAAAAAAACAATAAATAAACAAACTGGAAATCTATTTTAACGAGAAACCAGAAATACCGACAATGCAGAAAGATTTATTTGATCCATGTCAAAAACAAAGCGAAAATTAAATCTATGAGAAAACCGACAACCAGTATTAAAAACGGACAAAGCTGCAGTACAAACGTATCAAATACCAGCTAGTGGAAAAAAACAAGTCGTTGAAGCGAACAAAAATTTTATTTTTGTGCTATTGCGATTATAGATTTTTCAATATCGTGTTCATTGATTTATTACTTACTGTATGTCTATCACGGTCTAGTGCACAAGAAGATTGCACGGATTTGAACTGGCACATTGAAAATATATTTTGGAACAGACCAATGCTCACTGCTTGCTAAGAAATTCTTCTTTTAAGTCTTTTAATAGGACTTCTAAGTCTCTTAATATCTGACCTTAAAAATATTATTGCACCAAACAATTAGTAACTATTTAAATTACGTATATAAATATAGAAATGTACTAACAATGGACTTTGCAACGTGAGTGGAAATAGTAAAATAATCCTCAGGGAGGAAATCGAACCGCATCTGTGTTTCCAGCCAGACGCTGTGCGGCTACATAACGACGGCCTCAAGACCTTGAACCATTAAATGGTTAATTTATTCACATAGCGTATACTTTACTACATAGAAGACTGTCTGTTTTGTGAGACAAATAGATTGATATTATAATACACATAGATATGAGTACATCGAGTATGTAATGTAATAAGAAAATGTTTAAAAAAATAGGTATTTCAAAACTCCTATACCTGTGTCTGTTTTTCTGGAGACAAGCCTAGGGAAGATCATTTCAATCTCGAGAATCTAACGCTGCTATACATAATTTCTCAAATTTGGGCGGTAAATTAAGAATGGAGTGTTTTGACACTAGAGTTTTTTCTGCATGCAAACGAGCGTACAGGTCATCTGATGGTAAGTGATCACCGCTGTCCACGATCCCGTATAACACTAGAGGAGTTACAGGTGCGTTACAGGCCTTTAAGGTGGAGATAGACGCGCTTTTTGAAGGTACCCAGGTCGTAACAACAACGACCATTGCATAGTTGCGTGGCGCGTGGGAGGAAGTACTAAACTGCACAGTATTTGAGTGCCATGTATCCAGACAGTGTGCATTATTCGCTTAGTCGCTCAGTCGCTCAGTCGCTCAGTCGCTCAGTCGCTCAGTCGCTCAGTCGCTCAGTCGCTTAGTCGCTTAGTTTGCTTAGTTGCTTTTTTATTTCATCGCATTGCACCTATAATGCGGTAACCGCACTTTTAATTATATCCTTCCAGAATCTGGAAGAGATCACTTGCAGTGATAAGGCCGCCTTTGTACATTTTGTCTTAAGAAAACTATCTACTACTCTATTGTATCTTTTCAAGTCCAATAAACACCTTCATTTATTTATTATTTATTCCGCTTTATTATTAGAGATATTGCCTGTTGAATAGTAGAATTCAACGCCGCACATATCTCGTTACAGAAGTATATAAATATGTTTTATTCGTCTCTTTCAGTAATCGAGTTAAAACTTGACGCCTACTTATGCTTATGAGAGAAAGTTCCATATCTGGGGGCACGGCAGTGCCCCCGCCAAGTCGAGCAAAAAAAAGCTACACGGCCGTACCATCCTTTTCTCGAAGCAATTCAGGCCATTTTCGACCCTCTATAATTTCGTTGTGGATAAAACAAGAAACCTGAATTTTCAGTAGCTAATCAGGCATTATATAAACACGGTATATTTAAAATTTCAGTCAATTTGAACCAGTAGTTTAAGAACGACAACTTGTTAAAGTTTCTAAATTTTGTCACTCACTGACTGACTCACCGATCATCAAAAGTCCAAGGCACTTCTAGCAGACATAGAAGCTTCAAATTTAGAATACAAATAGAGTTTAGTGTCTTAATCATGAAAAAACCAAAATATTTTGTAATTTCGGTACAGTTTTCCTAAAACACCAACTGCAGGAAGAACTTTGTAATCCCATATAAATGTATTGGATTACAAGGTTACATTTGCAGTTAATGGATCAATATTACTGTATAATAGAAAATAAGTGTAGATAGGTATTAAAAGGTAGGACTCTACAAAAAGAAGTGAGATGCCATTAAAAACATCCTGTAAAAAAACCCAAGTCTCGCAGCTCAGTCTTTCTACCGTAAAAAGTTGTGAGATCCATGTAATCCCAAGTCGGTTAATGTATTTAGTCTCTACTTAAAGGACCTTCTGTCTTAAGTTATTATCATGCCAATATTAAAAATATTTTACGTTTTAAATAAATAAATCGACTTGGACATCGCATGATTTGATTGTTAGTATGTATCACACTATCACACTACACATCACGACGGGCCAGCAACCGAATTCCTCACCAGAGTCCTACCGAATATGATGTCTATTATGTCTTTCGATAGGTTGTGTTTTCATGCGATGTCCAAGTCGATATATATTACTAAAAGAAGAAACAATTCATACTATAAATTGTTATAAAGATAATAAACATTTTACATTTTATCAAAGGCAATGCGCGGCGTTGAGTTCTGCCACTCAATACGGAATGCCGGCAGAGTTCGGCGGAAAGTGAAGTACGAAAGTGTCTTAATAGGAACGGAATATCTTAACATTAAGTTCTCTAGTGTCCTCGGATGAATTATTAATTATTTAATATTATATTTTCATTTCTTCGCTTTCGCACCATGGCCAAATGGCTCGGCGTGTATTTTTTTTTTATACATTGGCATATACTTGTATGTACAATACTTAGAAAACGTATAAAAATTCGAACGTAGCGGAACTCGAGCTCCTTGTGACAGTATAGACAATTAACGTATAAAAGAAATACTTGTACGTACGTTGTACATACATTTCATACTTTATTAACAATAAAGTTAGCTACCGAGCGTCATAATATTTTAAAGTAAATTTATTCGTGGAACAGTTCTGAAACGGTAAACTTTAAGAGGGATAGAATTATAGGAAAGCAGCTTAAATAGTCTGAGTCGCATTAAATTCATCAAAGTTCTGCATTAAAACTCCGAACTTGGCCTGCAAGCTGCGCCTACCTTAATATCATTATAATTTCGTACTAGTCAAAAATTACATATTGAATCTCAACAATTAGTGTGCAAAAAAATTATAACATTTTAAAATACTACAAAATAAACTATTTTTAAATAAAGCTGCGGTAGATTTAAACTTAGTGAAAAAAAAAACAACTTCACGCTGTGTACCACGCATGGCAGAGTAGGCAGAGAAAAACTAGTATTAAGACAGACCGTTCCCCCTTTTCGCCAAATTCTGGAAGCATTGCGTGTTGAGTTTTGAAACTCAACGCCACGATTTGTCTCGACACCAGAACGAAAAATGAAAAACAAATATTTCATTTCTTCGAGTGAGGATCGAACTAATCAGTCGCGTTTTGAGTTACGACTGGTCTCATGCTTAATTCTTTTTTATATTTTTTATCTGGCACTTATTATACTTTGTGTCAAAATATAATTCTGGATTACACTTCTTTCTTATTTTTTTCAAAAGTGTATTTAAAAGTGTGTTTACTCGAATCTGTACTTTTTACAAGTTTCTATTTAACTTGAAATGTATAATAAGTAAGAAAATAAATAAGGAAGAAAATATATTAATTTAGGTCAATCTTGCAAGCTTAATTCGAAGCACTTTCTCTCATTCTACGGAATTGAAATTTTGCACAAAAAATCAGTTCTGATACATGAATATGATAAGCATGGCTTGATCTGATATCCAGGAACAGCTCCATTCAAGAGATTTCCTCAACAGCGGACAGCATAAACGGGCAATTTGATTCATGAGTTCAACTATGACAGTCAATATTAAATATGCGGCTAATATTAATATTAAAAATGCGGCTGCTCCAGGAGTTAGCTGCAGTCAAGAGATGTACTCAACGGTTGACATCATAAACACGCAACTTTGTAAATGCGTTAAACTATGATTTTCAGTTTGTACTCATTACATGCTTTTTAGTGCAGTGAGTAAAAGCGTGTTTTTAGTTTTTTAAACTATTAATTTATTCAAAATAATTTTCAAACTATTTATATATATCCTTCCATACATCCATACTTAGTCTATATTTAGAACAAAAGTCTGAGATTGCTAACGCTACAATATTGCTACGTTGAATGACGTTATTAATATACTCGTAGATTATTATTAGAGGCTATTATTGTATTTAGTTGATATAGATTATTGTAAAAATAATTAGTATTATTTTTATATTTCTAAAATAGTATATTGAAAAATGTAAATAATATTTGAAATACAGATAACATTAGGTAGAAATAATTCAATAGCAAAATGAATAAGTATAATATATTTTATTAAATAAAAAAGTAATACCAACATTACACATTTAATGTAATGAAACCGAAGTCCACTATCTCTCAGCTTTGATCCTCACAATCCAATATGTTTCGAATATAAGGGTCCTAAATAATAGACTCATGATCCGCCATCTGTGGGTGTATACTTCGGATTTATTTTCATTATGTATTGTTAAAAACAAAAATAAATAATAGCCCACTCGCGGCTTGTAACAGTATGACCTGGTATGAAATATTATAAATAAATAAATAAACTAAATATTCATGGCAATACACATAAATAATATAGATAATTATGAATAATACTACGGTACTAATATATATGATGCACATAAAGACTCGTACCAAATATATAGTAAATATAATATAATAATTCGAAGCATATGATGGCACGATCTTTTAGGATCGAATGTCTTATAATGGCAATATATGTGTAGGGGCGACACATATTGTGGATCAAAGTGATCGTTGACCAGTATTATAATATTGAATGTTGCTTGACGTCGCGAAGGCTCACTTGATGGGCTTATTATAACCAGCTCGCCGTTATAGTGGAGAGGAAAATAAGAAGTGGTTCGAATTATGACAACGCAATATTATTGAGTTTCCAGTTATCTAAATAACCTTCTGATGGCAAATATCTTATTAGTGCGATACCAGCTTATTCACGATCACAACTATAACCTTTCCAACCACTAGACACTTCACGAGCCAAGGCATAGAATATCAATTACAGGCTTCGCCCGCATATCACCTATTATTTGCCAAAAAAAAAGATTGATAATATAATTTAATTTTTCAATCTTTTCTCATAGTTTTGAAAAAGTGAAAGCACTACATGACTGCTTGGGAAAATGTAATCAGCGGAAAGGGCGCCCCTAGCGGGACTCGAGTCTACGCTTGCGGCCGTAAACAGAGCTTTGAATTATATTCATTTTACATTTTCTCGAAAAGTCTACGTCCAATTACATACTATAAGCGACAAAGATTATCTTCATAAAATTTCCTTGATGGTGGAATAACTTTCACTCGATAGTTTCAATATCTTTGTCAAATAAAAAACGTTAAAATATCATGTATTTTTTTATATTTTTTATTATAACACATTGTATCCTCTGTTCTGTTCTTTTCTTTTATTATGGAGTTCCGAGCGTGCCAGTTGAGCACAAAATCACATCGCCAAAAATAGTACCCTCAATACCCTATTCATTTTGGCATAAGCCGAAATGTAAACAAATACTATTCTTAAACTTCTATGATTTTATGTAACTATTTAATATGGTCCAGGTTTATTCATGTTTTAAAATATAAAAAAAATCTATATAGTAAAAACAAAATTATCACAAAACAACTTTACATTCAACAAAACAAGAAACTTAATAAAAACAACAAAATATAGAACGTAATCACAACAGTACTGTCTTATGAATAGACTGACTGAGTAATAATGGCGGACATAATCTGACCGATGACAAAACATCACATTTTAATGTCCACAGTACCTGGGCTTTATAATTTATTATAGTAGTTTATTTTATTTAAAAAAAATCGCTTTTGAGTGATTTATATGCCAAGTATTTGTTAATAACATTATTATTATGAATTAAGAAAATAATTTATGGTATCTGTGATACCGTAAAATGGGATGAATAGAAATATTTTTTGATTTGAAATTGTTCCTAGCTTTAAATATGGAAACAATCTTTATTTTTATATATCCGTCCAACAAATAATTATAAACTGTATTAATTGTTAATCAGTCAACAATTAATACAATTTGTAATTATTCGTTGTAATCTCCAATTCTGATAAATTTTTCAGTTGACAAGTTTTCTGTAATTATAATGAGATAAAAATATTATCATTTAATTTCAATCTCGTGAGGCCAATTGTGGCGCAGGGGTACAAAGTATCACTGTAAACACGGCTGGTTGTGGGTTTGATCTCCACTCGCGGAAATTAAGCATTTATTTAAACTTATATTTCCACTTCTTAGCTATGGTGTCGAGGCAAAGCGCAACGTTAAATTCCGCAACACAACAAAGAATGCAGATTTCGGCGGAAACCTGGGAGTGTGTCTATTTGATTGATTTGAATTAAAGATTTATAAGTATGGCTTGTGAAGATTATTTAACAAACCTCGCCTAAACTCGCTGGAATTTTTTTAGCTTTACTAAAAGAAGACGAGAAGGAGGAAAACTTTTGTTAAGACACTTCGATCCTCACTTCACGCCTAACTTATGAAACTCACACCGCGTTTTGCCTTCCTACCAGAGTGTTCCACTGTCGCCTCAAAAATTAGTATAAATAAAATATTTCCCCAAATGAGGTTCGAACCTACAATTATCGGTTCATATCTCAATTTCGTACGATAGCGTTAAATCATGTTAAGCGTTCAGTATAATCAATTCGATACATAAATAACTAGTTGCAAAGACCGCTAGTGTGAATATAAAATGAGTGGTATCCCGAACTTTGAGAAATTTTGACGATAAATTATTAATTTAATTACAAATATTGTTATAATATTATTTATCTACTAGATGTCGATCGCCACTTCGTTTCTTTACAACTGATACCTATATTACCTCCATTTAAATAAAGAAAAAAAAACAAATAAATCAACGTCATCCTATTCACACTCCGTATATGACAGGACTCCAAGGCTCCAGATGTTGCGGTTCCATTGATTTTTTTCTAGGCATTGCGTATTGAGTGGCGGAACTCAACGTCGCGCTTTGCCTCGACATTGGAGCGAAGAAAATATTTAATGTTTAATTTAATTATTTGGGAATCAAACCCACAACCCGTCTTGCTTACAATGGAAATGAAATATTTATTATTTTCATTTACTCGCTGGGGTAATGAGGCAAAGCTCAGCGTTGGGTTCCACCACTCAATACTCAATACATCCAGAATTCGGCGGAAAATGTGGAACAAAAATGTCTTAATGGAAACGCAGTGGGAATGGAACCCACAAACAACAGTATGTAGGGTCACAAAGTGTGACTATAAACGCGATAGGTTGTGAATTCGATTTCCACTCAAGGAAATGAAATATTCCATATTTCTATTTTCTACGCTCCGGTGTCGAGGCAAAGCGTAGGTGTGTTCTCCCACACAACACGTAACGCCTCCAAATTCGGCAAAAAATGAGAATCTGAATATCTTAAAATTACGTTACTCTACCTACCATGCTGAGTGCGGGATACAGCGTGACGCTAAAAAAGCATTTCGAGCGGAAATCGAAGCTACAATCTGTCACATTTACAGTTATACACATGTGCCCCTGCGTCACGACTGACCTCTTATTTTCAAAATTATGTTACAATAAAAAATTTTCCACAAGACTACTATTTTTCTTTATCTATATATAATAAGACAGTAAAAATATTTTGTCTGTACATTTAGTAATTTTGACTGAAAAGGATAGAGGGACACTTAAAAAGAATAATAGAAAGCAAAAAGATTTTTTTTGAATTTCTTGTCTGTCTGGCGACATATTTTTGTCCACATTTTTCTCTGAAAGTACTGAACCGATTTACTTGAAAATTTTACCAATTGCTTTGTTTTAACTCAACTTAACTACTAAAGTTCATCAAAATCGGTTCATTAAAAAAAAAGTTATCGTCATTTGAAAAAAGTCGTAATTAATTCAACACAGAGATAAAGAACGATCTTGAAATATATATAAATATCAAATATCAACAATGGTCGTATTTTTTTATTTAAAACAATCAAAAATTCTTTGGCGATAATGTCGTAAAAAAATAATATTAGAAGTCATTATAGTTGTCAATCAATTCTGCTTATTAAATCAATAATCATGTATTTAAGCGGGCGAAGCCGTGGGTGAGCCGCTAGTTTATAAATATTTGAACTACTTTCTCTAGCAAAAATCTTTGATAGGCAATGTCAATCAATATCTACTAAAGTATTATATTAACTGACGTCTCTAGAACAAAAGAAAGCTCTTTTCTCGAGACTAAAAAATGTTACAATAAATGACATATATATTTTGTTCTGTCGATTTATCGTATCAATATAAATTGATACAACATTTTCAAGATAAGGTGGAAGACATCTACCTACTTGCCTAGTGCGTTACAGTTCTACACAAGCGTATAACTACGCAATAGTTGTGGACTAGATCTCCATGCGAAGGAATGGATTATTGTTTATTAATATTTTTATTTCTTCGTTTTGGTAACAAACACTCGAAAATTCAGAAGAATGTAGGGAGCAGAGTGGCTTAACGCTAAGTTATCTTTACCTTCTCTGCTATATGTGGATAACAGCGTGAAGCTGAAAATAAAATCAATAGAATTGGAATGTTTGGAATTGAAATCATGACGTAATTTTGAAGTCTATTCAAGGGGAATATTTTTAAATAATATGAATGTGTGAAGTGAAGTGAAGTGAAGTGAATTTTGAAGCATAGAATTAAAACTATGGATGATTTATTATTTTTTTATACGACTTACGACACCCATCATGAATAAAGCAGTGTTTAAAACAATATAACTCATTTTCATTATTCGCTCTCCCTAAATAAGGCGATACTTACTGCTTCTTATTGGTTTTTTTTTCAATAAGTGAATTATTTTAGTTGAAAAATGTTAGTAATTTCACTTTATTTTATTTCTCAAATTTTAAAATTCTTCTATTGCACAACGAAATGTATTTTTATATAGATTTATAACCTTTTTCCGTTCCTCTAGTTATATCCTTGAGCGTAGTATTCAGATTCAAGTTAGTTACCGCTTACCAGTAGTACCAGTATATCGTCTATTATAGTTAGTGTATTTGTTGTTAGCACTTTATCATATACTTAGAGCTTCTACTCGTTATTTGTATACATTTTCTCCTTTATCACTATTTGTATATTTATACTCTATGCCGTATGGGAAATGCATGGAAATGAAAACAAAGAAATACGAATATCGTACATACTGTCTATATATTTCAAAGTAATTTTAATTGATACAGTACGGTCGACGAGCCATGACATCCCTGAAGTTAACTGTATAGATTTGATTTCAGAAGTTTTCTTACTTTTCATTATTTTCTTCCCGAGTGGTCAATGTGCAAAAGTTCAAATTGTTTCATTGTAGTATTTTTTTTATGATACCACGTTCAGGTTTAACTAAAACTATTGTTAATTTACTGTAATTCTGATTAACCAAAAACCTTACGAGCAATCTTCGAAATAAAAAGAGGAAAATATTAAAAAAACAATATAAAAGTCGATCAAAAAGTGTAATATATTTCATTCTATACGTGTAAGATAATTTAAACTTTTTATTCATTCACTTTTATTTTTAAGTTTACGATGTTAAGTATAGTGTTACCAAGTTAGGCATCTTAGAAGGATCATACGAAATAGATAAAGTTCCAAGTGCGATCGAGTTAACGCCTTTCCGCTCCGCCTTCAACTTCATAACTGTTCGGATGTTGATACAGTATCGAAATAACTTTGTGGAGAATTGTATCAAAATTATATTATACATATGAATGTTTAATAATGTCTAAAATGTATATATTGATATTTAATAAATAAAATCAGTTTCAGACTGTATCCCGCATACAGCAGGGAGGCAGAGGGAACCTAGTGTTAAGAGAGTGTCCATTTCCCACTTTCCGCTGAATTTTTCGAGGCATTGTTAAGTGGTGGAATTCAAAGCCGGGGTTCTTGCTTTCGTACCAGAGAGAGAAAATGAAGATATTAATAACTAATAATTCATTCCTCCGACTGGAAATCGATCCCACAACCGTCTGGTTTACAGTCACACACATGTGCCCATGCGCCACGACAGCTTCACGCTGTATCCCGCGCACAGCAGGGTAGGCAGAGGGAACCTAGTGTTAAGGCACTCCATTCCCCAGTTTCTGTCGAATGCGAAAAAATGGTAATATAAATTTAAGTAAATATTTCATCTCCTCGAGTGGGGATCGAACCCACAACCAGTTAGTTTTACAGTCACACTTCGTACCGCTGCGCCACGACTGGTGGTATACTTGGGAAGTATGTTCAGTAGAGATGGAAGATACAAGATGGATGTGGAAAGGTGTATTGCTGATAATAGGGTTAACGGAGCCTTAGCTCATATCCTACAGGATATGCGCAGTCAGCTTAGCTGTTCGAATCCGCAATGAAGAGATACACAGAATGGCAAATACTAGCGAGGACGTCACGTTAAGAATGAAGAAGAACGTGCTCAGCTGGTTTGGGCACGTCGAACGAATGATTGATGAAAGAATGGCAAAAAAGATTTATGATGAAAAATTGAGTGGCAAGAGAAGTAGGGGAACCTCGGTTGACCTTTGAAAACACAGTATCAAAGATACTATAGAAAAGTCACGTAAAAAGCATGAGGACCCGCCGGAAGACATGTATGAAGAGGTTAATGAAAGAGGTATGTAGAAACTGTAGCGTTTGGCGCTCCGTTCTCTTTTACTACTCCGCTAGGGATAAAGCGTGAAGCTAAGTTAAGTTAGAAATCTACATTATTATCATAAAAGATTTACTATAATATTTATTTCAACATATAAAACAATTTGTGTTATTAAACAATTTGTGAACTAAAATCCGGGTTTATAGGACAGCTATGTAAAACATCCGGCGAGAGGCCGCAGAATTTCGTTCACCGCCATTAAGTGACCCAAGTTGTCGCTTAAATAGCTTTTGGGCATTCAATGCAAGGAATTCAGTATAAATCATGAAACAGATATATAATTATATAGTCTGTGGGTCAACTATAATATATCCAGAGGTTGTATAGCTCGTTGCGTGTTCAATACAATAACGTCTTCAGGGCATTGCTGGGGCTGCCGAGGTACTGTACTGTAGCGCCTCGAGTATGTTCGCGCACGCAGGAGTCGACGGTTTCCCGGCCATTCTCCGTAAAAAGGCAAGCTCTCTATTAAGGCGAGTTCGCGGCAGCTGCAATAGTATCTTGAAGGCTATTGCCGACAGTGGGGGCTGTCTGCTCATCTGGCATATGTGTGACGTAACCAAGTCTATTAGTTATTAAGTACTAACACTAGATATTAAGCTTTATTGTATTTTACTAACATTTTTGGATCATTAGTTGTCCGATTAATAAACATTTTTATTTTTTTTTATTTACCTCTTAATTAGTTTCTCTTATATATTTTTATTATTAAAAAATTGATCAATTTTACTACTTAAATACTATTTAAGAACACAAAGTAATAATAAATTGTATCAAATAAATAAACGTAACGCGACGGTCGTGGGTTGGATCTCCACTCGAAGGAAAGAATTATTGTTTATTAATATTTTCACTTCTTTGCTTTGGCATCAAGACAAACCCCCGGGCGTTAGGTTCTACTCAACACGTAATGCTCTGAAAAATTCAACGAAAAGTGGGGAACGGAGTGTCTTAACACTAGGCACTCTCTGTCTACACCGCTGTATACGTGAAACTGATTTTATTTAGATAAAAGATCTAAGAAATCGAACAAAATTTTAACTTGAAATATGCCACGCATTATTTCATTAGCAAAACTCTTGGCTCTTCTAAGAATCTATTTTTATATTTGCTCAATTTACTTTCATTTAGTTATATATTATATCAACCACCTCATTCTGAAGACTGATATTAAAGTAAATATAAATTTCTATTTTAACCTTTTGTATACATTTCAGCTATAAATTTCAAAAGCGAAGTACGTGGGTGTTATAGACAACCCAGAGCCACGTCATAATTCGTATGACCTTTTTCCACCATTAAAGATATGATGCTGGTATATTTTTACTTAATATCTGGGTGGTTTTTTATAAAGAACCCGCCTAACTCTCGGGTCCGATAAATGAACATACGTTTTATCGTATAAGAAAATAATGTTTATATTATGTAAAATTTCACATGTCATAAAATGCCAATATTTTCCAATGAATTAGTCAAGGATATTTTAAAGGTATTAATTAAATCAACCTAGTAAAGAAATGTAGTAGTAATAGCTAACAACTGTTTTACATTTATGAAATATTAAAACATTAACTATTATTGTTAAAGACAATCACTTACACCTCTTTGAAGTTTCTGCAAAACTAAAAACATGAAATTTCATATTCGACGTAAAGAAATGAAAATATTGACTGTATACTGTATACGGACTAGCGCGACGTAAGTAAGTGTGAAGAGTATCATGAGAAATAATTACAGCACCACTATATCTTTGACAAAATTATCTGGACAACTACAACAGGTAAGGCCAGTCGTGGTGCAGGGGCACATACGTGCAACTGTAAACATGACAGGTTTTGGGTTCGATTTCCACCCATTGAAATGAAATTGAATATTATTATTATTTTCATTTCTTTCAGAGCGGAGTGTCTCAACACTAGGCTCCCACTGCCTATCCTGCTATGGAAGATACAACGTGAAGATGAAAAAAAACTACAATTGGTTTATTTATAAACATTTCCCCGCGTAGCACTTACTAAAATGAAACCAGCATCGACAGTATACGCTTTGATCCTTGCGATCAATACGTTCTCGATGCCCTTATAGAGCCCTTACCCTCGCTAATAGAGTCATAACCTTAGTCTTTTAGTTTCGGACAAAGGAGACATGAACTACTATAGAATATAATCTCCTCAATAGTTCCATTACTAAAGCTTCTTAGATCGTAGAAAAAGAATAATATAATAATTATTTCATATTAAAATTGGAATATTAAATATATTGAAATTCTAATTTGAGGCCGTCTTGGCGCAGCTGCAGGGGCGTAAGTGTCTGCAAACGCGACAGGTTAAGGGTTTGATTCCCACTTAAAGAAATGAAATATTTAATATTTTCATTTCCTTCCTCTGGTTCAAGAGCTTTGCGCAGAGTATTTCCCCACTCAACACACAATGTCTTCAGAATTCGGTGAAAACTGGCGAACGGAAGTATTTTAACATTAGTATCCCAGATTCCCTCTGCATAACCTAACTAAGTATATTGAAATTTAAAATGAAATATAACAATTGCATAGAAAACAAACAATTTTGATTTATTTAAAAAAAAACCATGTTAAATGAATCTTGCAAAAACAAATTTTAAGTTATTAAGTACGTTCTAGAATATAACATGTATTTTGACTATTTGATAAGTATTAACATCTTAGCACTTCTGATCACCTGAAACATTTCCTCGCTAAACTCTAAAATACTTTCTACATTATTTCTTTCAAATAAAAAAAATAAATCAGCTTCACGCTGTATCCCGCACACAGCAGGGTAGGCAGGGGGAACCTAGTGGTAAGACACTCCGTTCCCCACTTTCTGCCGAATTCTGGAGGCATTGCGTGTTGAGTGGCAGAACTCAACGCCGCGCTTAACCTCGAGACCAGAGCGAAGAAATGGAAATATAAATTTAAGTAAATATTTATCTCCTCGAGTGGGGATCGAACCCACAACCAGTCGGTTTTACAGTCACATGCCGCTGCGCCACGACTGGCCTCAATTTCTTTCAAATAATACACAAATTACTATAACAGAATAGTTAAATATAAACAAAACGAAACGCGACCAATTTCTATGTAGTAAATAATCGAGCCAATCGGAAAGATCAACAGTGTGAATATTAAATGGCTATAGTCCGTTGCTAGTTGCTGGTCTCCAGCGGTTGCGCTACTCGATAATAGATGAGACTAATTTCAAACTCGGGCAACGAACAAACATTAATCTAGTTCAATAATAAAGTTAATATTTACAAAGTATGTATGATATTGCAATGTTATATCTAATGAACACAAAATAATCTATTGCACTGTAATTTGTTGTTCAAATAAGTATGGGTTGTAGTCGTATAAAGGAACACGCTATTGCATTTTAATATGCAATATTCGGAAAACTGTTAATATCTTTAATATTAAATGAAAAGACTAACTACAGATTAAGCGAGGTCAGTCGTGGTACAAGAGTGCGATTGTAAACACGACAGGTTCTAGGTTCAAATACACCATTAGAAGCACGGCGTTGAATTTCGCCACTCAACAACCAATGCCTCTAGAAAAATGTATAACGGAAGTGTCTTAATGGGAACGAACTATTTTCACACTAGCTTCCCAGTTTTCCTCTGCCTACCCTGTTATGTGTGGAATACATCGTAAAACAAAAAAAAAACTATTGGCTAATAATATATTCCATATTTTTAAACTTTAAATATTGTTTTATTTAAGAGTCAACTTGTGATTTAAATATACGAAAACTCTGAGGAAGGGTTAAAATATACAATGCCTAATTATAGTTAAAATAATAAATGAAAACTACTAATCGTGAAAAGACTAATAATATTCATTAATACTTATCTAAACGTACCCAACAACTGGGCCATTTAACGTACTGCAGTTTAATCCACGAGAAAAAATAATTTTGCAGTCTTCTAAATTAAATTAAATTCATTATATATTTTTTTCCACTCGTCAATCTCTCTTTTACGATATCAGCAGAGATAATAATATAATATAACGACTTTTGCCTTTACTGGTATTATTTATTAATAGTATTATTTCTATCGACGTGGCGGAGCTTTATACAAATATGTCGTCGGGAAGAAAACAAACTGTAACAGGCATTCTGTGCCGCGGTGGATATTAAATTCCTTCTGTTTGTTGTTCTTTTACTTATTTTATCCACAATTTGTGGAAAATTTATGTCTTCTATATTTCATTACAGTCTGAAGTCATATACGAGTATAAAAAAATATCTTTGCTTGGATTATTGTCAGAAAAACTGGAACGGTGTGGAGCTTGACTTTGTTATGTTTTTTCATTAAAAAATATTGTTACATTGCATTTAGGGAGTGCCCTCATTGGACTGCATTGGGATGCATATATAGAGTAGTAGAAAATAAATCAAATTCAAAACATGCTTTATAACAAACTCTTTTGAATATTCAAATGGAATGAAAATGTCAATAGTGTTAGCGTTATAGGAATACATTTATCCAGATCTGATCAAAAACGACTATATCTTAATGACAAATGTGGACGATGTAGAATTTTCGTGTCCTTTATGCACTGCCTATTGCACTAGATTCAAAATATTCATACGGATTGAGAAAAAATTGAGGCATTTTGATGGCGTCTACCGCCGTTACCGTTCATTGTAATATCGATCTATAAATAGGTCAGTTTCACGCTGTATCCCGCACACTGCAGGGTAGGCAGAGGGAACCTAGTTTTAAGACACTCCGTTCCCCACTTTATGCCCAATTCTAAAAGCATTGCGTGTTGAGTGGCAGAACTCAACGCCACACTTGTCCTCGACACCATAGCGAAGAAATGGAAATATAAATTTAAGTAAATAGTTATAGCTAGCTAACTATAAATAGATATTTCTTAATATAAAATACAATCACTACATCACTATAAAATACAATCAAACGTTTACTAAATACCAAAACTACAAAATTTTCTTTATTATTTAGTACTTTTTTATAATATATTTTAAACTTTTAAGAAATTTGTTTACATAAAACTGCTGTATAATTCAAAAAAATATTACACAAAATTTAACACGCTAAAAACATTCATGCGAGCAGTATGTATGTGATGAAAAAGTTTAATGACCCAGACGTAGCTTCCACCACTTCTGGTACCATTTGCGTAAACTTGCATAATTACTATTAATATGTGCTTTAACCGCTAATGTTGGATAAATTACTATACTAACTATCCTCGTGAGACCTAAATAACAAAAATTAATACCTAAGATAAGATCTCTTTTATAATATTATGTTTTAAAGTATAAAGATATGTTAAAATAAATCTCATTCCGATAATATTGTTACTTATTTAGTTTTTAGTATAATGGGAATTTATTTTTAGATAATGTATAAAAAATTTAAGCGGGGCCTCAAACCGCGCGTTGTGTGAACCGTCCGTAGCTGGAGTCGCTACATTCAAATTTTGATAATAATGTAGGCAACTAATAAAATAATCAATAGTTCTAAGTATCCCAAGCATGCATTTGTCAATTAGTTTGTTGATAAATATAACTTTTTAGTATATTTTTTTATAATTTATATGAATCTTAGAGGCCGTCTTGCCGTCCTCGAATATTCAGCGGTAAGTTGAGAATGGAGTGTCTTAACACTTCTAGGTGCCCTCTGCTTATCCCGCTATATGCAAGAAGCTGAAAAAAAAACATCTTTTTTATTACATATAGCAGGGTAGACAGAGAGAATATCGTTGTGATACTCCGTTTTTCGCTTCCACCGATCCGAGACAATGCGTGCAAATTCTAGCTTTAGTTAGGTTTAGTGACTTTGACTTACCCTTTTAACTATAGGGATGCTTAAATTATTAAGTTACCCCCTAGTTGTGATTGAACCCACAAATTATTGAAATATCAATACTTTTGAGGCCGTCACAGCGCGGAGCATAAGGGCAGCTCGTATGGGTATAAGGGGGTGACTAACGTGACAGTTGTGGGTTCAATCACAACTCGGGGGCATGAAATATTAAATAACAGTTATTTTTATCAGCTTCCTGCTGTATCTCGCACACAGCAGAGTAGGCAGGGGGAACTTAGTGTCAAGACACTCCGTTCCCCACTTTCTACCGAATTCTGGAGGCATCGCGTGTTGAGTGGCAGAACTCAACGCTTAACCTCGACACCAGAGCGAAGAAAATGGAAATATAAATTTAAGTAGAAATATCTACTCGAGTAGGAATCGAACCCACAACCAGTCGGTTTTACAGTGACACCTCGTGCCGCTGCGCCACGACTGACCTCAGTACTAAATAACAGGTATACTAACAAAATAACAATTAAACCTTTTAGTTAACAAAACGAAACAAACAGGAAGCTACGGAATTATAACAAAGCAACGTTGATTTTATATTATCAAAAACGAAATGAAAGGTAAATTAGTGGGACAGTTAAAGTACCTAAACAAAGTTACAAGAGTACTCGTAGCTTAAGTTAGAAATGAATAAACAATCCTATCAATCTTAATAAATTTCCTATTCTATGAAAATACCAAAATTAAGCCCGGGCATAGGAAACTTTGTCATTGTTTCATTTCATAACTTTCTCCGGGGCCATTCATTTTGTTTTATTTATTTATTTTTTAATTTTTAAATCATCTAATTAACAAAATGAGATCAAAGAACTTTGACATCGTAAAGTGAACTGGGGCCTTACTGTTGAAACTAATTTCAATTCCATTTTGACAACTTTTATTGGCCAATCTAATCTTACGGCTACGTAGTTTTGGTACTCCTAAAACCAATATTTCCAAGGATTATATTTTTTTCTAACACCGTTATAACTGTCAGTTAGTGTTGTAAACTTAAAAAAATAAATCGGTGTTACTTAGGCATTGTGTGTTGAGTTCCACCACTCAACACACAATGCCTCCAAAATTTTACAGAAAATGGGGAACCGAGTGTTTTAACATTATATTCCCTCTGCCTACCCTGCTGTGTACGTAAAGCTAATTTAATTACTACAAATACAAATTAAATTAATTTTAATAACGTAAAATTAATGTAATATATATTGTATGTATTATTTAAAAAAATATAAACATCCTGCACTCCTTCTATATTATTTTTAAGAAAAAAATATTTTCATATACACACTGTTAGTAATTTACAATCTGTTCTTTGTTCAGAAAGCTATCAAGTGGGCTAATCAAGTACGAAATTGGTTGCCCGGACCACGGTCCTTCCCACGCACAGCTGTTTTTGGAGATAAGCTTCTTAGGCCATGATTTGACATAAACGCTCATTCGTGTAGAAAATTCATATTAGTATAGATTATATTTTATCAAAATATTATATAAAGTTAAACAAAATACGGCGATAATTTTTGCCTTCTGCAGGCAAACAGTATTTTAGATCAGTAATATACTATTATTTACTATTATCTCTTAACCATCCTTAAAAGATATGGTAAGAATAGAAAAATGCAAAATTTTGATATAACAACATATTAGCTCCAGTGTAGCATATGTTTTTTTTTAATAACAGCTTCACGCTGTATCTCACACACAGCAGAGAAGCAGAGGAACCCCGGGTTAAGTCTCTCCTTTGCCAATTTTCTGCTGAATCCTGGAGGCATTTCGTGTTGAGTGGTGGAACTCAACGCCGCGCGTTGCCTCGTCACCAGAGCGAAGAAATTAAAATATAAATTTAAATAAATATTTAATTTCCTCGAGTGGAGATCGAATCCAAAACTAGTCGCGCTTACAGTCTTACACTTGTGCCCCTACGCCACAACTATATAAGTATGATATATTATTAACAGTATATTGCAAATATCTTATCTAATTTGCAATCTGACTTGTTGAAGATAACGTAGTTAGCACTTAGACGCGGTTAAGTGACCGTTGATCGACAAAGCCACTGTGTAGCTTTGTAAGCGAATCAACACAATACACATATAGATTGAGAATTTATGTACACAATCACAATATTACCTATTAGAATAATTGTAATGGATTTTTGTATACAGCAGGATAGGTAGAAAAAAGCTAATATTAAGACACTCCTTTCCCCATTTTCCGCTGAATTCTGGTGGCGAATATCAACGCTGCGCTTTGCCTCGACACCGAAGCGAAGAAAACGGCAAAATTAAATATTTCATTTCCTAGAGTGGGAATCGAACCCACAACATATCACGTTAACAGTCACACTTTGTGCAGCTGCGCCACGAATGGCTTCAAATGAAATGAATTAAAAATATAATTTCCACATAATTAGTTAAATTAACGTAATCGTGTAAAATCTTTAAGCGGCGCATCATTCACTTTGACATAAAAGAGTTTTGCGGCCGAGCTCTACCAGAGACCAATTATAATTATACCGACCGTCTGCATTTTCACTCTCTTAATTAGAACTTTCCTTGTGAATAATACTATTCGTTGAATTTACTTTTTTATGGCAGTTATATATATATATTTTTTTCAGTTATTTTATCTTGTTATGAATTGGATGGATAGTTAAGAGATGATCTCTTAAAATGTGGAAGGCTTAATTATGAATGTTTCATCGGTTATATATTAAGGTTAAGCTATTTTATTTAGTTTCACGCTGAATCCCTTATATAGCGAGGCAGGCAGAGGGAATCTAGTATTAAGAAACTTCGTTTCCCCATATTCCCATAATTTTTTAAGGCATTGCGAGTTGAATGGCTGAACTCCACGTCGCACTTTGCTTGCTAACCAAAAGGAAGAAATGAAAATATTAAATATTTTATTTCCTCGAGTGGAAATCGATCCCACAATCTTTCGAGTTTACTGTCGCATTCTTGTACCCCTCCGACACGACGCTCTTAAAAATAATTAAATATAAAATAGGCTACTTTTAATAATGACAATATTAATAAACATATACACCATATGTATGTATGCTCAATACTTACGCTCAACCTCATTACTCATAAACTACTAAGCCCAATACAGCATGTCAGTTAGATAAAAAAAATACTTATATTTTATTACTTTCCATAGCCTATTAAAACATTTAACGCTTTAAAATTTTGTAAATACTACCCTTTAATAACATGGTTACAATTTTCGCCGCAGTAACAGTATTATCTTGATTTAACTAGTAGGTACTTTAATTATACTTTCCTGGCGTATATATTAATATTAAATATTTTCTGATTTAAAATACACTTGAAACTGCGATCAAATTAAAAATTTGGTATTCAATCATTCACTTTAACTCCAAGTAGCGAAAATTCGATTGTGAAATGCAAATAAAAATCTTTAAAACAAAAGATATGAAGTCATTGTGAAATTGCAGTCATTATATATAATTTATTTGTTTTTTTTTTCAGCTTCACGCTGTATCCCGCATATTGCATAGTAGGCAGAATGTACCCAGTGTCAAGACACTCCGTTCCCTCTTTACGTTGAATTTTCGAGGCATTGCGTGTTGAGTGGCGAAAATTAAATGAAAATAATAATAAATAATAATTAACTCCTCCGAGCGGAAATCGAACCGACAACCTTCGCGTTAGAGTCACGCGCTTGTGCCCTTGAGCCATGACGACCTCTGTTTGTTGTACATACTGATGACAAACGAGAAATTACAACTTTTTAAAGATTTTATTTATTTATTTTTTGAGGTTTTGAAAAGGAGATAGACAGAACTTACAAAAGATCAAAATTTTAATAGTCAGAAAGTGAAATTACACTGAAAAGTATATAATATAAATATGAATTATTCATCATATTTCTCGTTCATATATCTTTTTATGGAAGACAAGTAGATGTTCAAAATTAATTTTAACTTTTAAACATTAATTTTAATTTCGTTTGACCGTTTCAGCTTAATTTAATCCATTACAATCAATTATTTTATAACAAAAGATAAAAATCTTAATACTATTTCTGAAGTTAAAACTCCTCAATTAAAATTTCCATATGGCTGAGCAAAAATGATGGTGGATTTGTAGCCGCCAACGTATCGGAACCAGTTTTGTTTCTCCATTTCTCCCAGCGCTTTGTTCGAAAAGCCATCAGGCGGCTAAATCAAGTAAGAAATTGCTGATCCCAGCCCGCGAGCCTTTTACCAATGCACCAATTTATGAGGAATGAAAATGCTCTATCGTGTGGAAAAATAAATATTTTATACTTAAGTACGGTGTAAGTACACAATATTATTTAACTGCCGCTGACCATAGTTTAGTTTTGTTTTCTAGAGTTTTAGTAACCTCTAGAGGTTTTTTTAAGTCTTTAGATTTTTTTTTTATTTGTTCAGATTGAAATTTATTCGGATTTGAAAAAAAAGAAGTGCAACACTATATTTAAAGGTACAATTTAACATTATATTGGTGACATTTAAATAGGTACTTCTTATAAGTTGTAAATGAAGTTTTACTTGCACTTAATTGTTTAGTAAATATGTTTTATCAGCTTCACGCTGTATCCCAAATATAGCATGGTAGGCAGGGAACCTAGTTTTAAGAGACTCCGGTCGTCATTTTCTGCTGAATTATCGAGGCATTCGAAAATATCAATAAATAACAATTCATTCCTCCAAGTGGGAATTGAACCCACAACCGTCGCGTTTTCAGCCACACGCTTGTACCACTACGCCACGACAGCCTCAAAAGAAAGTCATTTAATAATTTCTCTCTATATATACATTTCCAATATTAAGTCGTCATCTATTTACCATGTAAAACCGCCCAAACAACATTTTGACATAAACACGTAATTGAGACAGACAGAAGCGTTTCGGGCGTCCAATTAGCAATTGTTTACGTGACTTTAAATAATTTATTGCGTCGGTTGCTGGTACACGTCATGTGGAATTACCCACAGCTACGTAGGTACCTACTTCTACGGCACCCTTCAATAACAATTCTGTCCTGAGAGGGTTCCTATTATTATTTTAGGGTTATGTAGCAATTTTCTTGCTTGTTTCAAAGGAGCGATTTTGAATAATGGCTTTCGTAAATGGTTAACCCTTATAACTTTCTGATATTTTGGGACTGTTCATATATTGGAAATGTTAATGTAAACAATATAATGTGATCTATACCTTTCTGTATATATAAATAAAATGGAAGTGTCTGTCTGTTATTTCAAAATAATTGTGTTTTTTCAATTGCATTTAGTTATTAACATGATACTAAATAACGAACGATTATCACATTTTTGCCTGTCTCTCTGTTTGTCCGAACGAAACTCGAGAAAAGCTCTATCGATTTTTATAAGATTTCTACGGGAAGACAGAGCACCAAACCATTTTGCGGGAAATACCCACGCGCGCGAGTAGGTACCTACCGCCCATATATATGAACTGATATAAAAAACTGTATATTTTTTTAGAAAATATGATAATTATGTAGTATTCATATACTAGCATTAATTATTGCATATAAATATCGTTTTAAGTAAGCCATTTAATATTGATAATAAGCTTATGCTAATACGCTATGAATTTTACCGCAATTAATATAAACGTTATAGATAATTTAAAATTATATAAATATGCAATTATCTAGAAACATACCCACCTTAAAATCAATACTTAATAACAAAGCTATTTTTATGATTTAAAAATAAAATAACAAAGAAAATAGCTAGATTTTCTGCAATACCCAGTAAAATCAATTGGCCATTACGTGAGTTTAATGGAACTTTCCAGCATTTCTAGTTAGCCTCATTAATTCACGATAAAACTTTCCGGAACTTCTTTCGATTAATCGCGAATGATTTACTGACTTTTTTCTTTTATTCCATTTCCTTATGAGTTACAAGTTTCCCTCCGCATAAGCTCTCGTAGCTGCGTCGCAAAGTGGACTGTAGATGTGTCAAGCGGTCTGGCGGTAAGCCAAACGAGTCTGCGGTTTTTAAGTCTACTCTACCGACGTACTGCTTGACGGTGTCCTATAATTGCAAAAAGAAATGTTAAACATCTGTTCTGTAATGTATTGCGTGTACGGTTTTGTGATATATTTCTTTATTAAAGTAGGTATTTTTGCATTTTTTGTTTAAAATAGATGCTTATTTTAATGGGATATACAGTTTAACTTAATATTTCATTTTTCTTTTTTTTTCAGCTTCACGCTGCATCCCGTATGTAGCAGGATAGGCAGAGGGAGTTTAGTGTTAATACACTCCGCTCCCCACTCTCCGCCGAATTCCGGCGGCATTGCGTCTTGAGTAGCGGAATTCAAAACCGGGTTTTGCCTCGACACCGATGAAAATATTAAATATTTCAATTCTTTGAGTGGGAATCCAACCCACACTCAGTCGCATTTACAGTCACCCGCTTGTACCCTTCGCCACGACTAACATTTTATATTTAAAAGTCGATATATTTTGTATATTGTTTATATAACACAATTCATTACAATGCACAACACATGACAACAATTGAAGTATATTTAAGCATAATAAAATGGAAACCAATAAAAAAATTTAAAGTACCTTGAACTGGAAAATATTTTACAAAGTTAAGCGGACGTGACCGCTCTCCGTCCTGCAATATTCAGATGAACAAAAGTTGGACGATTTTGCAACTTTTTCATATTTGAGAACTTCAGAAAGCATTCATATAAAATAATTTTTTTCTATTTTTCTTTACAACTGTTTCAAAGCCTCAGTTTAAATAGGTTTGTGCAACGTGCGAAGTTAAATCTGGGATTATGTTCATACACCTACCAGTATGAAGTGTATTTGTTTTATAATATACATTTTCTATAGAATGTGTGGAGCATGAGTTCTGTATTGTAAATATTAATATTTATAAAAAACATTGTAGAAATGATTTTTTTTATAAATTTGATAATATAGTATAACATAAAAATTATTGTAAATGTATATATATAGTCGTTGTTGTCGGTGAGACGTACTTGAAAAGTGATGGTTGTATTCTTTAGTAGTTACTCACTCATAGAAAGTTTATATTAAATGATATTATTGTCTCGATCTGAAACTTTTCTTATAATATTTTGGTAAAAAGTTAAAAACTTGGCCTTAAAATTGGATAATTGACTTCTACGTCACAAAGAAAAGTACTATAAAAATGTATAAATCTGACTTTTACACGACCAAAGTAAATCAAAATAAAATAAAAGCGAATTTTGAACGTGCCCACAGGCGAGGACTAATCCACTTTCCTAATACGAATAGCGCACAATGTCTGGCAGCTGTTATTTAGCTCTAAGCTACTTAAGTTAATATTTTACATTACTGTTTACTAATCGGGTCCAGAGGAGAGGAGCAGCTTCATGAATAAAACACGAACGGACGAGTAAGCTCCTTATTAGGTTATCTGCCGCAAAGTTCTCACTTTAAGCCGCCTAAAGCCGCGCTTACACTATAATGTGATGACAGATGTCCAATGTTACAATGTTTTGTCAAACACGTACTTAGATCGCGGCTTTGCGTGCCTAAATTGCATAATTATTAATTAACTAATCTACATTATCTTCGTTTTCAAATAATATTGCCATTTTAAAAACAATATCCATTCCTATATTGAAAAATAAAGTTTCAGCTGATTCAATACAACAGTTATTTGTAGTAATTTTGTCAAATAACATTCTTTAAAATGATACAATATTTTTTGTTTATAAGCCAAAATAATAAGTTAAAAAAACTGTCACTAAAAAGAAGGTTGGAAGGAAGGAATGCCTATGATTGTCGTTTACTTCCACTCGGTAAGATAGGAGCAGTCTGCTAGAAGAGTGTTGAAAATTAAGACCAATAAAGAAATAAATAGAATTAGAAGAAGCTTCTTTAAAACTTTGTTTGGGATATTGTCTTTTTGGCGTTAAGTTCCTTCAGAATGGACTTAACCTCGCACCACAAACGTAGAGTTAGAGGCTATCGAAGCAAACTCTATGATCTCAGAGTCCACTTTCAATAAGTGATCCGGATCACGTGGCAGAGTGCTTTGCTCTAAGATGTTCAAATTAGAATTGGACTTCTTTCCTAAGGTTCTTTCTTGAGCTTCACAGAGATCTGAAATCTCCCTTCAGACAGACTTGGAACCCGAACTTCTTCGAACAGCTGTGGAGAGCTCATTGTATGAACGTCGTGTATTTGGCTGCGGTTTCCTTAGCAACATCTACTGAGTCTATAATGCCAAGAATGAGGTCAGTGAATGAAAAGGCATTCGATATGATGGTTGGCGATCTTTTTCCAATTTATGATGTTTTTTATGAGTGGCCCTGAAGGGGAGGCAATGGGGTATTGCTGTTAAAAATTGGAATTAATACGCTTGGAAGCTCTCGATAGCTTTGATTAGATTGACGTGATCTTGTGTGTTAATATTATGACTGGTTTATTCATTCATAACTTAAGCTACAAGTTCTCTTGTAACTTTGTTTAGGTGTTTTAACTGCTCTACTAATTTACCAAATTTTATTTCGTTTTTGATAATATAAAATCAAAGTTACTTGAGGCCGGTCGTGGCGCAGCGGCACGAGGTGTGACTGCAAAACCGACTGGTTGTGGGTTCGATCCCCACTCGAGGAGATGAAATATTTACTTAAATTTATATTTCCATTTCTTCGCTCTGGTATCGAGGTTAAGCGCGGCGTTGAGTTCTGCCACTCAACACGCAATGCCTCCAGAATTCGGCAGAAAGTGGGGAACGGAGTGTCTTAACACTAGGTTCCCTCTGCCTACCCTGCTG